>VZSE01010662.1:0-104780 GCA_013398275.1 Promerops cafer | reverse complement strand
ACAAACATAATAATGGTAGTCCATACTCCAGTAGGCTAAACCATATAAAACCATGGGTTGATTGATCATATTGGTGCACATTGGAGCTTTACATGCTTATTTATGTGAATGGCATGCAGATTAAACATGAATAAATGAAAAACAGGCACTTTAGAAGACAGGGTTTTTTATTACAATGCAACTGTGTACATACAATTTGCCTTAGTATGGAGAACAGCTGCATAACCATTATGCAGATCCAGACGGATATTCATGTAGCAGAAAAGACCCTTAGGTGTTTTTCTTTTTCTGGTATATGTGTGTGTGTGCACAGTGTCACATTCCCCTGAGGGAAACTGCAAGGAGTTCTTTTAGAAATGGATGGTCAGGAACTAAATAAAGCCAAATGAGGCAAACATTGTATCTGAGAACTTTTTATTAGTAACGAAAAAAAATAAAAATAAAAAGGACCTGCTCAAACGAAAGAAGGCTGGAAAAGACAGAAAAGAAGGAAGGAAAATGGAAAAGGAGTGCGGGAGAGGGGAGAGAGAGAGGGAGAGGAGACAGAGAAGAAAAGAGGGCGTTGCCACCTGCGACTTAGGGGGAAGTGACGCCAGTGACCCGGCGACGAGCAGTGTGCACGCTGCCTGCCTGTGGACGGGCTGGCTCTTAACAAGCCTGCGCGGCTCTCGAAGAGGCGCGGCTTCACAGGCGTGGCTCCCGCGACGACGGCACTGGACACACTGTGAGTAGGCGCTCCGACCGGAGGTCCAGGACCCTGGACAGGGTCGCAGCGAGGATCGCAATGCCAGGCTCGATCGGAGCAGCCGGGTTGAACGCAAGTAGCTCTGGCAAGGATGCGGGTGCGAAGCGGCAGGGCGTCGGTCAGGGACACAGGGAGGCAGGGCAGGTGCGAGGGCGAGCAAGAGCCAGCGAGGGCAGGAGAGCCAAAAAGCAGGCTAGGGCCAGAGCAAACGAGCGAGTGAGCGAGCCAGCAGGGGCACAGCAGCAAGCAGCAGAGAGCCCCTCAGCAGGCTGAACACAAAGCTAAAAAGCAAGTCTCAAAAGCCCACGGCCAAAAGACAAGTCCCCAAAAAGACACAAAAAACATTAAACCCAAAAGCCCCGCAAAGCCAAAAGCACAGTCTCCAAAGCCCCCCCACAGCTCGGGGTACAGTTACTTTTTATGCCCTCTGGCTCTTCCCAAGGTCTGCCTGCTGGCAGGAGACTATTGGCCCAGTCCAACCTTCCATGGCAGTCCACTGGTGGAGACCTTTCACCATCTGATTGGAGAAGCCTCTCTGGGGAGTTCAGTGTCTCCTACTGACTGTCCCATGGGAGGTGTTGCCAGGTGAAGTCCTACCAGAGACAAGGCTTCTTCCAGTTGCCTCCTGCACATGGCACATGTGCAACACTCCCCCACGTGCCTCTGAAAATCCGTGTTGAGACAAATCAAAGCTAAATTGGCTCCTCACACACAGATAAATAATAATGTTTAATTTAGGAAAAGTTTCTGAAAATTCTTTAGAAAGAGCGGATGAAAGCACTGATTAAGGGGGTTGTAGAAGTGATGGGAACCTCTTGAAGTAAAATGAGCCTTGCTGTAAGTATGATTGAACACTGCTTGGCTTTTCACACTCCTAATGTGCTTGTGGCTTGCCTGAAAACCATGGCTAAAAGGCATGAAGTCACAGACAACTATTAAAATGTTTATATTCCTAGCTTGTAAATATTGCATTTCTCACAGAATTGGAGTGAAATCCAGTCTTACATTTCATGTTCAGCCACTTCATATCCATTGGGATGCAGCATTTGTGAAAGAATCAATTATCCATTTGTTAGTCGAGGGAGCTTTACAAATTATACATTAGCAGATTGATTTCTCAGGTTCACCACTGGGAGACTGATTGTATAAGGTGGGTTGATGATGAGTGTCATGGGAAAAGGAGTTGCCACAAAGAACAAAATTAAAAGAAGCTTTCTGAGTGGCCATGAATTTACTCCTAATTGAAGAGCTGACTTAATCCATAGTAAGAGCATTTATGTCAAGCATTTTACATTAGGTAATTGATTATCACATGAGATACATTTGCTGCTAGATATTTGATTTTCCTTTCCTTTAAATTTAGGATTTTGCAAAAGTCTGCATTTAGATCTTTATGTGCAAGGTGTCTGCTAGCTTTCTCTCCTGCTACCTAAACGTATTGTTCGTCCATTAAGGTAACGGTTTTTTAGTTCTATAGCGTCAGCTTGACATTATTGATTTTGAACAGTCAAACTTACTTATGTTGTCCAGAATTCCAAACATGTCTCCATCAGGAGGAAAACTGCAGCTAATGGAAACTCAGCTGAAGGCATTTCTTCCTTCTGTGCTAGTATTTCTACAGTGTATGAAATTCTGAAGCTGTTCCCAAGTAAATCATTTAAGTGTATTTCCATTCCTAACTAACAGGATCCACCTTACTGCCAGATTTGAATTATGTTGCTTGAGAAATTCATTGCGTATTATTATCACTTTTACAGTCCTAGAAGTATCATTCTGATTACAAAGTAGTTGTGTATTTTTACTTGATTGGCCTAATGCTAGGGGTCCTGATTAGGTAAAAAAAAAAAAAAATATTACCCAATGTAGTGCTAATAAAATAATAAATAGTTTTTTCAACATTTTATATACAGCTGCCTCTGGTTTTATGATATGAGGTTTAAGATTAGATCATCTCCTTTATATGTTCTAAATTTTAGATTCTTTTACATGTTACAGATTTTTTCCAACACCCATTTAAAGTACATTTACGACAGTCAAGTAACCAAAACCCAGTGCATGTCATGGTTCCAACTTTATTAAATAATCAGTCCTTCAAATTAGGATGGGTTAGTGACTACTTTTGTCTTCTCTAACCTTGAGTGATTCTTCATCTTTTGTAGACATGTAAAGGTAGATCTTGCAGGAGGGGCATTTATTTCTTTACTGTAAAATCCAAAGCCTTTCTTTTGTCAGACAGATAAACTCATTAGTGGGTTAGCTGGACAAAGCTTTAAAAAAAACCACAAGGGAAAGGCAGTTGTAACTTCGTGCCTTAGTTTATAACATTTAATAAAAAAATGAAAAATAAAAGCAAGGTGGGAGGGGGTGACCCACAATATTATGTGTGTTCCTCCTTTCTGAAATATCAAAATTATCCACAGGGTATTGGATGCAATTAAATGCAATTAATTTTGATGGAATTTAATTAATTTAATGCAATTAAATTTGAAATTGTAAGTAGCTTTGCTGACTGGCACAGAAGAATATTTAAACAAATAATGGTTATGAAAAGAAGAATTGGAACTGATTCTGGAAGAAACACTTCGGTTTAGATAATATATCTACCAATTTTATCTGTGGTTTTTTTCTTTCTGATTTCCTGGATAGGTTGAGATCTTAATTCTCAAACAGCTTTCCAGTGGAACATAGCTCTGGAAATCATAGGCTTGAGTGTTATTTAACTCTGAACAAGAAGAGTGGCATTAGAGTTCTTCCTGAAACTTTATTTTAAAATGCATGTAATATTCAGCCTGGACTGTCATGATCTATCATCACTTTCTGAGCTCCACAGAAAGGTCTGACTTGTGAAGTCAGTGAACAGGCTAATAGTCAGTGTGCTAGTTTGACCTGAGTACTGAAAAAAATTTACTCTGTTTGCTTCGCCTTGTGTGTGTCATTTCCAGTTGAAACTTACACAGGAGGTTTGTGTAAATGAGCAGGTCTCTTTTAGTCGAATTCAGTTGTTTTCCCTGATTGTCATCTGTGCATGGTGCAGACAAAAAGGAAAAAATAATAGGAGAAAGAAAAAGTTAATAGCAACTGATGGAGGTGTTTGGCATGCAGAAGGCTTGTAACAAATTCTTACTTATATATGCTGTTTTGATATACTGTATCATCAAATTTCTGTTCAGCAATAGAACAAGTCTGGAAGTACTGTGCACTATTTTGAATGTGGGAAAAATGCAAATACTCTGGAATCACCCTTTTTTTTCCCCTGACAACATTCTAGAATCTTAGAATCACAGAATGTTAAGTGATTAGAACGTAAAGATTACGTAGTCCTAATCCCCTCTGCCATGGGCAGGGTCACCTCCCCCTAGACGAAGTTGCTCAAGGCAACTTATTCAGCCTGGCTTTGAACACTATCAGAGCTGGGATATCCACAGCCTCTCTGGGCAACCTGTTCAGTGTCTCACCACACTCTCAGTATATAATTTCTTCCTAATATCTAACCTAAATTTCCCCTTCTTCAATTTGTACTCCTTGTCCTATCATTGCAGTTTCTGATGAAGAGTCCCTCTCCAGCTTTCTTGTAGATCCATTTCAGGTACTGAAAGTTTGCCATGAGGTCTCCATGCAACCTTCTCTTCTCCAGGCTGAACAGCCTCAGCTGTCTCAGCCTGTCTTCATAAAGGAAGTGCTTCAGTCCTCTTACAAACTTCATGGCCCTCTTCTGGACTTGCCCTAACAGTTTCATGTCTTCCTTATGTTGGAGACACCAGAACTGAATGCAGCACTCCAGGTGGGATCTCACATGAGCAGCGTAGAGGGGCAGAATCACCTCCTTTGATGTCCTGGCCACATTCATTGTGATGCAGCCCAGGACTCGATTGGCTTTCTGGGCTGTGAGTACACACAGCTCATGGCTCATGTTGAGTTTTTCATCACCTGTCACCCCCAAGTCTTTCTTACCAGGGCTGCTCTCAATCACTTCTTTGCCCAACCCATTGGTGTGTCTGGGATTGCAGTGACCCTGCACTTTGCTTTTTTGAACTTCATGAGGTTTGCTTCAGCCCATGTCTGTCAAGGTCCCTCTGGATGCCATTATCCCTTCCCTCCATCATGTCAACTGCACCACCCAGACTGGTGTCATCAGTGAACTTGCTGAGGGTGCACTTGGTCCCGCTGTCCATGTTACCAACAAAGATGTTGAATAGTATTGGGCCCAGTATGGACCCCTGAGGGACACCACTCATCACTGGTCTCCACGTGGACAATGAGTCATTGCCTAAAACTCTGTATGTGTGGTCCGTCCATCAAATCCCTGTCTCTCCAATCTGGAGACACGGATGTCATGCAGGAGTGTGAAACACTTCGCATTTAGTCCAGGTAGACAATGTCAGTTGCTCTGCCCCTGTCCACCAGCACTGTAGCCTGTCATAGAAGGTCACCAAATTTGTTAGGCATGATTTTCCCCTTGTAAAGCCATTTTTACCAGTCACCTCTTTGTTGGCCAGGTACCTTAGCATAGTTTCCAGTAGAATCTGCTGTGTGACCTTGCCTGGCACAGAGCTGAAACTGACTGGTCAGTAGTTTCCCGTGTCTTCCACTTTCCCCTTTTTAAAAATGAGGATTATATTTCCCTTTTTCCAGTCCTCAAGGACTTCACCTAACTGACACAATTTTTCAAAAACTATGAGCTCTCAGCAACTTCATCTGCCAGCTCCCTCAGGACCCATCGATGAACCTCATTGGGTCCCATGACTTGTGCACATTCAGGTTCCTTAGATGGTCTCGAACCTGATCCTCTCCTACAGGGGGCTCAGGATCTTCATCCTTGCAGTCCCTGCATCTGCCTTTCTTGACTTGCATGGCATGGCTGGAGCACTTGCTGTTGAAGACAAAGGCACAGAAGTCATTGAGAACCCCAGCCTCCTCTTTGTCCAGGGTAGCCAGGTCTCCTATTTTCTTCCCACATTATCCCTAGTCTTTCTTTTGCTTGCCGCATACCTGTAGAAGCTCTTCCTGTTATCCTTAGTATCCTGCAGAAGTTTTGCCTTGCTGTTAATTACTTGCCACTGTTAATTACCTGAGTACAATCACACATTTAATCTCCAAAGTACTGCCATATGGCTTTCAAACCACATCACAACAGATAAATTCCATCATCCTGATCCTCGTCTTCAACGTTTATGTAAAGATAGCTTATCTAGTCCACTTTGCCTACTTTCTACACTTCATTTTTTCAGAATCAAACTTTATCAAAGCCATTTGACAGGAAAATAGGAACAGTGTGGACTGTAGTATTGAGCTGTCAGCTCCTCTGGTGTGTCCTGTTTTGTGTCTTTTTTTCTTGGCTTCTGTTGCAGTAGTGTCTCCAACAAGGCCCATCACACTGGAGTGCTTCCAGATCTGCTGTTGCTGTGATGTCAGCTTGATGGTGGATGTAGGTGCTAGAGTAATGAGAAGAACATGACCAGTTGAACACTGTACCTTAGTGTATGACCCTGTGCCAAGACGAGACTATTGACAGACGTTTTGCCTTTGCAATTGCAAAGTAACAAATTAAGAGAAGAAACTTAGTGAGAAAGTTGTGGCAGTGGCAACTTAGATGCAGCCCAGAACAAAAAAAACATGCCACTTCCATGATAAACTCAGTTAAACTTTGTATGCTTGTCCTTTCGGAAGGCCAGAGGTGTTCCTGGTTGTAGAGGGAATGGTGCAGACATGCTAGCTTTTCCCCCATGCCCACCCCTAGACAGAGGCGAAGTCTTCTCTTGCACCTTGTTGGGCAAAACAGAAATTTAGAAAGGCATTTTTCAAGGCAAGGCGGGAATAAAAGTATACGCTGTTTATGAAGCTTTTAGAAAGTCAGACTGACAGCTGATACGTCTTGCCTTACTCAGTATCCTCCAATCCTTGGAATTAGCCAATGCTGTGTGTAAAATCTGAGAATAGAGCTTTTACAAGGATGTTGGCCACACCATCAGGTTGATGGCCTTGAGCTGTACTCTTCTGCTGATACCCCCCTAAATGTGACAGGAGGAACACAGCTGTAGAATGTGCACCAGCTGCCTGCATTGCTAGTCATGCACTGGTGTCTGATCCTGAAACGTAGCAACTCAGCATAACCAGTTTGTGGCAAACAAAAATACTTCTGGAGCATGTAAGAAAAATTGGTTTAAATTCTCAGTGAATTTCTTTGCAAATAACACACCATGGAAGGACTACTTTGTGATAGGCAGTAATTGCAATAATTCCAGGTGCCATTTTGTGGTGAGACCAGGAATTACATATTCCACTCACAAGAAAGCAGGAAAGCAAAAGGGCAGTGTAATTTTCCCGACTCATCAGGCAACTATGGTAGTGCAGTCTTCAGTTGTTCAACCTTGATTATAAAAAAGCTTCTAAAAAATATGGTTTGGGCATATATTATTTTCAAAGTGGATGAGAGGAAAGCTTCCTTTCTCTGAGTTGGGAATTGTGGTGTGTGTGGAAGATTATGGGGGGAAAATCTTTACAAAGGGTGTGGAAACACCTCAGTTTATCTCCTGTAGATAGCCCATGTGGACAGTGTATTTTCATGTACTTATTATGTACTTTTAATGCAATTCTAACTGCTATAGCATATATAAGGACCTGTGATACTTCAGACACAGTTGAGTAGCATCTAATGTGATCCCACAATACCAATGCTCTTCCAGTGACACTTATTTTACATAAACATATGATGAATTTCTTTTATCATGCTCAAAACCACAGGAGTGGTCTGTTGTGGTTGAATGGTCAGTATTTTATGAGAATAAAGAAAGTTGTTCTTAGAAGTGTGAGAGATTTACCTGTGTGAAGATCCTTCAGTGATTCTTGAAATTATGAGCTATTTGTTACAGAGGGTGAAATGAGGATCATGGTACATAAGAAGCTTCTTGGTACCTGAATGTAATTGGATTGGGTTTTGTATGTAAGAGGATATGCATCAGGTTTTCCAAATGATGTTATAAGTTAGTCCTCTGTACCTCAGGTATGAATAGCTGTTTAAGCTAAGTAAGCAGTAGCAGATTCTGTCTAACCCTGTAAGTTAGAGCCAAAAGTGTATTTGGATAGAGAAGGGAAAATTTATTAAATTGGGATCGTTTTCAGGCTTTTCTCCATATTTGTCTAAGAAAAAGTAAACCTATGTTGCACTTCAGTACGTTCTAATACTCACTTCTGAGAACAGTATTAGAGCCAAAAATAAAAGTAAGAGAAGGAATTTGAATAAAGAAATAATTACAAGCTTAGCCATCAGACCAAACTAGAGAAGTTTTCAGTTGCCCTGAAGCCTGTGTGGTTACCATATTTTATCCAAAGTTTTGATAGCAGGAACTAGTAGCCATGGTGCGCAGGCACAGATGCCCAAGATCTGGGAGACTGGCACTTCATGGGAGTTCCAGAGCCCTGAGGCAGGTAACTGCAAAAAGAAAGTCAAGATTTTGGAGTTGGGCAGAAGGCTCGAAAGAAGCCTGTCTTTTGGCTTTGTCACAGAAATACCTATTTTGTGAGGGTTTTTTGATTCATACAACTAAACATTACTCAGCCATTAACATGTATGAAGTGGTGTGCTTCAACAAATCCCAGAGAGTGACCCGCACTTTTGGGGCTTGGAGCACGCTTGATAAAAGAGCTGACAAAGAAGGCAAGGGACGGGTCTTTTTTTGGAGATCCAAAAGCTGCTTATAGCCATGAAGAGGGTCCACAGACAAAGACCCAACAGGGTACAGGGCACAGGGTTAAATATGGAAAAAAGGGGGGGATCTGAGGGTCAAGGCCAATGGGAAGTGACAATTAGGAATATGAAAACTTCTGCACCAAAAAGTAACCAATGGGATAACAGGGCAGAACACTGCCGCAAACTAGGGCCAATGGAAATCAGGAAGGGGGGGAACATTCTAGGGGGATACAAATAGGGTAAAAGGGGGCTGAACTGGGGTGATGTGAATTGGGTAAACCAATGGAACTTAAAACATTAACATGAGTCTGCAGAGGCCTATGGGAGGGAGGCTCTTCTAACCCTAACCTATACGGGTGTTTCTCCTTACCTGTTTCTGCCCCTCCAGGGATGAGGCATTACAGTCCCAGTGGCAGGCCCCTCAGCCTCTACTCCTGTGAATTTTTCAAATTGCGAAGAATGTTAAAGCATGTCATTGGTGATGTAACTTTAACAGTATTTTTTCCTTGTTTTCTTTCTGTAGAGCCCAGTGAAGATAAATCAGATCAGCCTGGATGAAAGTGGAGAACACATGGGTGTTTGCTCAGAAGATGGGAAGGTACAACAAGTCTATTTATATATTTGCTGAGGTAGCAGATAGTCCTAGTATTATACTAGGATAATTGTGATAACCTGTGGAGTTGGTTCCTGCATTTAGCACCACTACTTTGACCATAGATTTTGAGAGCTGAACTCACCTTTGAGTACTCAAAGTCAAATATATTTTGCACAAATATGCTGTAGGAAAAGTAATTACAATAATGTCAATAATGTAACTGCTATTAAGCTGATTAACAGCTGTGACAGGAGGACATGTCAACTTAATCATTACTGCTGTGTCAGTTATACTTCAGTGACTACTCTGCTGTTCCTGCAAGACAGTAGTTTAATGCCTTTCTGCTATAAATCCACAAAATTGGATTTTGTGGACATGATTTCTGTGGGCTGATGGTTTTCATTTTCACACACTTTATGAATGTTTCTCTTGAATTACAGAATCTTTTGATAAACAATCATAGTTTATCAAAAGAATAAAGTGTCTTACAATAGCCACATTAAATAAATGTAAAATCAATATATGTACAGTTTCCTAAAAAACTGACACCTACTTCTTTGACTGAGGACATATATCATTTGTGTAGGGTATAAGTAACAATTACAAGTGCTTGTCTGGAATGTTGAGTTGTGACATTTAGTGGTTTTGGTGATTGATTTTCCAGTTATAAGGGTGTCTTTTTGTTTTTTCAGTTGATGACAGTATTTTCTAATGTTGGTTTGCAGTGATAAAATTCTAATGCGCAGAGTGTATTTAAGCTTCTTTTTTAATATAGTGCCCATATACAAATGCAGTGTATTAAAAATAATTTAAATAATTTTTCAATATCCAATTTACTTCTCAGGAGAACATTTCTTACACAGAAGACTTGGGGGAGGAGGGGTGTTGGTAATCCTAATACTGCATTCATTAGAAGTTCTTTAAATAAAAATACAGCTGGATTTTGCAATAGAAAAAATGGGGAAACGACCCCTTTAGACTGTATGCATTTGGGTTTTTTCATTCCAAACAGAGTTTTTTTTCCATCAACAGGCAGGCAGCCAGTTTGTGTATCCAGGCCTTTTATTTCTTAGAGATATCTTGATGTCAGTATCTTGGCACAGTAATTAGGATACTAGTGCCTGTCAAAGTGGTTGTCGAATTTTACATCCTGTGTGAAACGCCACAAGAGTATCCTATTTGTCTAAGCAACATAAGGCAAGGATCAGTAATTGTGCAAGCTAATAAAAATGTTGAGCTAGTATTTTTGGTTTAGGTTTTCCTATGGTGTTGGGGTGCAAACACTTGCTGTAAGGGCTCCTCAGATGTGACTGTGGATGACTCTCAGTAATCCACTATGCTGCAGTGAGACTCCAAGCCATACACATTTTTTTCATATACTAAGCTAGTATTAAATATACTTATTTAATGTCAGAAATACTGAAAAACCCATAATCCCTACTCTGGTGAGGCTCTATTTGAAAAGACTTCAATACTTTAAATGGTGACACTGTCTTCATTTAGTGAAATAGCTATTGTGGATCTAGTGTGTGACATTACATACTATAAAGGCAGTCTAACATATAGTCCCATGGCCACAGGAATGGAGTATCACAGTTAAAATATTCAGCATATTTGCATTCATAGAGTCCAGGGACATTGATGCTTCACCATATTCTACACTAGTGAAAAGCTAATCTAGAGATTTGAAAGATCTGGGTATTTTAGAAATTAGATTTTCCACATGATCCAAAAAGGCTCATGTCTGTGAAATAATCCACTCCTAAAATTGATTAAAATAAATAATTGTATGTTGTGCTACTGTTAAGAAAATGGCAAATTCCTGGCCAGATAACATAGCACTTCTAGGTTCTGGTCATAACAAAAGTGTAACTTTCATTCCTTATAGCTCTTTCCTTACTACAGTGGGAATGTTGATATTGTAAGAAGTTAAAACACTTGTACAAGTAGTTACAAAGTCTTTATTAACTTGATTAAATATGTAAAAGTGGTGAAATCCTTAAAAAAAAAAAAAGGGGTCAAAAACGGTAAAGCAGTAAAGTAAAACAGTTTAGTCTTCTTAATTAGTTTTAAACAAAAAAAGCAGATGTAATGAAGAGGCTTGGGAATTCTGAGTCAGCTGCAAGTATATTCTACCAGTTAATGAAGGTATGTTCTCTTTTGCTATAAGCAGAGTGCATTTTCACATATCAAAGTGGATCCAATATGATAGAGATGGAAAACATTTATTTTCTTGAGGGAAGACCTTATGATGAGAACCTCCTCCTCTTATCTGTTCTGCTGACCGATGTATTTTATTTTACTACTTTTTTTTTTTCTGACTCTCAAGCTGGATTTGATCTAGCTGTATAGACTGGGGGGAGAGCACAGAAGCACAGTACAATTTTCTAACCCTCTTCTTGACAGTCAACATTCAGACCCAATGTCAAAACCTGTCGCGTGTATGTCATACATGTCCAACGAACGCTTTGGGAGCCACTTGCAGCTTTTCTGTACTACACATTTGGTTCTTTGAAAACCTTCCTTTCTAATGAAGTCAGCTGCAGCTGATAATCACTGGCATGGAAAGGAGCAGAAATCATAACCAACACCAGCCCTCTAGTCTAGCTGCTGGGTATTAAAATGTTAGGGTACAAGAGAATTTTGGTGCTCAGAGAAATAGAACAGGAAGCAGGCTTGCATCTTCAGAATCGTGGAGATTTTTAGATTAGCTTTTTGTGTTGGTTTTGTATGTAGTTAATTGTACACTATCCTGAAAAACCTGGATTTGACTCCCAATTTTGCTAAAGCTTCCGTGTCATTACATAAGAAGAGTGTAATTGGCACCCTTATTCTGGCTTGTAACTTTTTTATATGAAGAAATATAAATTACATTGAAAACCCACATGCTTGCGTGTTTTAGTGTCATCTCTAATGCCTGTAACAACATTGGTGTTAAGAATATCCATGTAGTATTACATTGATAATTTTTCAAGAAATATGACTTGTTTTCCTGCCTTTTGATCACTGAAGGTTGGTTACTTTTTCCACACGTGGAAGCAAAGAAGCAGCTAAGTCTGGATGCACTGGAGTGGTGGGTTCTGGATATTTAAAATCAGACAGGACTAGCAAAATGTAGTGGAATCGTAAAATCCTTTCTCCAGCTGCCTAAGAGCATCGTGAACAGAGTGGGCATGGAAAGTAGAAGTAGATAAATCCAATATAGGTTTGTAATAGCAAAAGAATCACTTTCTTTCTGGAGAGTACGAGACATTAAGAAGTAATAAACTGTTAGATGATGTCCCTAGAGTAAACATGATAACATGTATTTTTTGGGGAGTTGTTTTTTCCTCTTAGCTCACTCCATTTTGTTGTCATACTCCAAAAGAAATATCATATTGCCATATTCAGTGATATATTAGGAAAATGTTGAAGGCACTGTTGCTAATTTTGATTAATTACTTTTAACTTGAGAGGGCTGTTTTGTAATTTTTGAGGATTCTGTTTTCACAGAATTTGCAGTGTTATGTTTTAACCGTGTATTTTCTTTTTTTTTTCTCCTTTTTTCTGTCTTATTTTCTCTTTCTTCTGTTTCTTACTTTGTGTAGGCTGTTATATTGAATATGATGTGCCAACTGATGAAAACAAAAGCCCAGAAAGCAAAATCCTCTAGACATCAGCCCAAAGGTTTTCTAGGCTTACAGCCAGGTCCAATTCAAATACAACCCTTTGGCTGGCTTACATAATCACAGCTTTGTGATACATCTCACAGTCTCCAAATATTGATTTTTCTAATCCTTTGGAGCAGTAGCTCAGCCCTATCCAGTGCATGCAGTATTTTTAAAGTATTTTTAAAGCGTGTTGTTAGAGGCAGTATATTCGCTAATGAGTAATGGACTGAGATGATAATGCTGCTTAGGAGATGTATCCAGGAGACAAGCTTGAAAGGAAAATGAGGTGGCTGGAGATGTTTTTAACTTCACTGAGACTGCTGAACTTTGAGCCACTCTAAGGATGTCCTAGTTCCTTGCTGATGCCTTAGTTCCTCTTGTAGTTTCCCTGAAGTTTAATATTTTTACTCTGTCTTCTTGACTGTCTGCAGGAATTTTGGGGGTTCTTGGGCTCTGAATTGATCTTTTTAGAGCAATTAAGCCTGACTTTTTGTGGCCCGTTACTGGTATTTACTGATTATATTCTTCAGATCTTTCTCTAAAGGGATTTAAATTTTCTCGTTACTATTATTTTTTTATTTTTCCCCCTGAAGGCATCATGATGGGAAGAAAGAAATGAAGTTAAAAGATCTTTTAGAACTTTTGAGTCCAATGCTGAACATGCAGAGCAGAGTTACTGAAGGGATTACCTTTTCCAGAAAACTTTCCAGAAAATAATGAGAGCCTGTCTGAGAGCATTCTTAAGTAGATTTGCTGTCAGATACATTTCCTCACTGATAGCTCCATGGGATGCTCTTTTTTCTCCTTTCCTCCAGTGGTGTCCATCCCTCCTTGGATGAGTTTGTTTCAACAGCTTCTGGCAGTGAGTGGAAATCTCTTAAAAACATAATGAAAAATCAAACCAGTTATTATTCTTTCTGGAAAACATAGTTAGTAAATCAGTTACTAATTCCTGGCCATAAGTCTTCAGCCCCGTTTTATTCCTAAGTTCTGCAGGAATTGGATGGTCAACTGTCTCATCTGGGAGTTAGGGAAGGGAATACTGTTTATTGAATGAGGAAACACACGTCCAGAAGAGGGCTGTACTTAAAATAATCTTGACATACCTTATTCTGTAGTCATATCATCTGAGTCTAATAGTATTTCATAAACACTAGATATCTCCGTACTTGTTC
This sequence comes from Promerops cafer, assembly GCA_013398275.1. Lineage (NCBI taxonomy): Eukaryota > Metazoa > Chordata > Aves > Passeriformes > Nectariniidae > Promerops > Promerops cafer. The sequence continues at coordinate 90,928 of VZSE01010662.1, read as the reverse complement.
TGAACTAAAGGCTAGGAAACATTTTAAAAATCTGTTAATTCTCTTGACAGTAGAAACTTTTTTTTTTTAAATTTGATGTTGACGCTTCTTCAGATGGATTAATTCTGATAGATATTATGATTGCCTATTCTTGCAGCTCCATTGCTGACTGTTAAATGTGCTGATATCTCAATATAAATGAGAAGGGAGGAATCTTCAGAGAAAGACATTTTCACTGATCATGGAATAAAACAAAATAGCACTGTATGCACTTTGGAGGAGGAGAGGATGCCTAGAAGTATATGGAACTTGGATTTCAAGCTGGCTTTGCTTTATTGTCACAAATTTCTTTTCTTATGTAAACCCTGTATTGCTTGGAGGGAAAAAAACCCTACCATTCTTTCTCAGAAAGGAAGAATTTTAAATTTATTTTCTCCTGAATGTTATTCTGTTGCTCTTACCATAGTTAGGTTGCTGTCTGTTAAACAGATTTGATCAGCCTAAAGCAAAAGGAACTTACTGTTTTTACTGCAATTGTAACAACAAAAAAAAGGAGGAAAAATATTCATAAAAGTGCTTTTGTACTGCTGCAAATACTAGAGATATGTCACAGTAGAAGACCAAGCCATATCAATTAGCTCTGAATTGCTAATTGTGTCTTCCTTTAGGAAAAAAGATGTCACTGTTAGCATTCAAATTAATCTTCCAGTTGTTAGGTTTTTACTTTCAGTGTTAATTGTTCATTGTAAATTAGGTAAATAATTTTGGTTTTTCAATGTACTTTTTCAGGTGCAAGTGTTTGGATTATATTCAGCAGAAGAGTTTCATGAAACATTTGACTGTCCTATTAAAGTAAGTGCTTGTTTTAATCTTTAGTAATTGTGGTGGTGTTGTCTTTAATTACAGAAAGGTGACATTCAGTATAAATGAGAGAGAGGAATACCACTTCCTTAAAATGTTATTCAAGACACTAAGAAATAGTTTTCTATCTCAATATAAAAGCTTTTGATCTGGTTAGGTAGGAAGAAAGCCAATCTTGGTTTTGTAAGAAGTATTATTGAGTTTTTCAAATACAAAAGGGAAAGTAAAAGAGAAGTTGTCCTGTTTCAGGTGTTACCTGTCTCAACCTATTTCTTTGTAGATCTGTGATACAAATTCTGAGGGTTCTGCTAAATGTGAAGTCAATATTTTGCAACCAGTTCATATCCATTAAACTTGCCTCAAAATAAGGCAATGGGAAGTTGCAATATTGATGTACCCTATCTGAAGGGAAAACTTGAGTTTAACTCTGCTTTAGAGACGTGTGTCTGCCTGGCTGTTGAAAAAAGGACCTCTACTAGGCCTTCGTCCTCTACGGGAAAATCTAGTACGTTTTAACAAGAAACATTTCTTGCAGGAGAAAAGGCGATGTGGGCAAATGTTTGCATTTTGCTGCTTGGGGTCTTCCATGTTGCAGCTGCTCTTTAGGGTGTGGGAGAAAGGAATGAGATCGTTAAGTACATGTGCCAGATGTGACTCACTTGCTTCCTAGGGCCTTTACTGCTCATACAGCTGGATCTCCACACTTGACATGTAAAACATAGGGCAAAGAGACTGTGTGTAAGATGCTACACAGTGTTGTCCTCTAACAGTGCTGAGGTATGTGTGCCCTTCAGGGAGGCCCCAGACCAGATTTAATTGAGGTAGCTCTTGCTCACAGCAGTCCTGTTCTGATTGGTCCTAATTCTGCAGCCTGCTATACAGAAGAGTAGCTATTCAGTGTAACATGGCCCTCAGTGTCACGCTTGTCATACAGCATATAATATGAAGAATTACCTTCTCTTCTAGAAAAAACCACCAGCTGTCTGAAACAACTAGGTTTTATTTCAGAGAAAGAGTTCAGCTGTAATACTTGATAACTGACAAAAGGTTATCTAGTTTAAAAAGTGATATGGTGCTTCATGTAAACTCTTATTTAAGCCACAATCTTCTCTTTCCCTCTTCCCCCGCCATCCCCAGATTGTTGCTGTTCATCCTCATTTTGCAAGATCCCACTTCAAGCAATTTGTAACAGGAGGAAAAAAGGTAAGCATTCATAATGAACTTCGGCTACCTTTAAATAGCCCTTTGATTTAGCTCAGAAGGCTATGTATGTGACTTTTAACACCTAGAATGAAGACTTCTGCTTTTTCCTTCTCTTTATGCATTGTATTCTAAAGCATGGTTAATTAAAAGTGATTTTGCGGAAAAGAAAGTGCCCTTTTTATGTTAAAAACATGTCGCAACAAGTTGAGATTCAGAGTAGAAATACCGTTCTGTCTACATAGCCTGAAAAAAAAGTAATTTATATTTCCTAGGCCAGATTTTCTCCATTTTGGTTTGTTGAAGTGGGAGCAGAAGTTAGACCTTAAAACTGATCTTTTACAAAGCATGTTGATCTTGGGTTACCGGTGGGTGATTTTTTGGGGTGGGGTTTTGTTTGTTTGGGGTTTTATTCTAAGGAAATAAACCCAAGTATCTTCATTAGCTCTTGTCCATGGTGAGGGGTTTTGTTGTTTTTTTAAAAAGGAACTAAGGGGAGTTCTTGGTATAGTAGAGTTCTCCCCATTCTAAGCACTTATATCTCTAGGTAGTCTTCTGTTTGGATTCCACTGGTGTTTTAAATTTGCATTTAGTGTCTTACTAGTGTAGGATACAATTCTGACTTCCAGATTGCAGCTGTTTCCAGGTCCTACAAGTATCTTATGTCACATTGCATATTTTCTGTCAAAATATGAAAAGTTTTATTTGGAACAGTTTCTTGCATTCGTGGAATTTTCTGTTGCCTTCTGTTACGAATTAAGGATGAGCAATCCTCACAGATGCGTCAAACCAAAGGCCATTGCTCTCTCCTACCAGCATGTAAGAACTACAGGCTTCGAGTGCTGAATACATCTTAATTTTCATTAACAGTCCAGTATGTTTCAAAGCAGAGCTGTGCTTTATTTATTTAAGTGGTGTGCGTGCTTGACAGCTTTTTCTGGCTGGTAGAAGTTGGTGTTGTCCTTAAAATAATGCACAGTCAGTGTGTATCTGTGTCAGCCACCAGTTTGTGAAGCTTTTTAGTGCTGATAAAAGGGGCATGGAAAGAGAGAATCAAGAAATTAATAGAACAGGGCTCCGTCAGGTGGTAAAAGATCTTGCATTCACCTGATGCCAAACAGAAAAAAACATCAGGGAGTTAACACATTCTCTTTGGTTATCTTTGATTACTTGACAGGCTGTTTTATATTCTGTCCTCTGGGGAATGGTATACTCATTCTTAATACATTCATGCTTTACTGAGGAACTTTCCTCCTCAGAAAAACTTTAATTGACATCTTAACATAAGATGTTTAGCATTGAAACAAATGTCACTTGACACCTGTAATTTGATTTTATTGGTACAGAAAATCAACAAATAAAACCTCTAGCCTTGTGGTAGAAACCTTTCCCCTTCTCTGCTTTCCTCCAAAAGGAGCATACGTACTTTTATAAAAGCAACAAAAAATTGCTTTTTGAAAATTCAGGAAGCTAAATTCCACCTACTATTAAAGCTACTATTTTTTTTTCTTTTTCTGAACATTTACATCTCTCCTTAACTATAAAGCCAAAGTGTAGTATGGAGGCAGCAGGCAACAGGCAGCTGAACACCAGAGTGAGCAGAAGCAGGCTGAAGCATACAGCCTCAGGCTGTGGACCTCACTGCTCTCTCCCTGTGTCTGGGGATTGTGCCTCCTTAAGCAAAGTTAAGCGACCAAGGTGAGCTCCTTCAGGGAGGGGGACAGGTCCTCCTGTGGCTCCTGGGGTCTGTGCACTTTTAGCCTTTGCATGTATACAGTGACTTCATCCCTGATAGCTGGCAGTGGTGGGAAGCATATTGCCTGTTGTCCTCACCCACACCAAAGTAAAGGTAAGAGTATCTTCATTTTGGATCAAACTTAAAAGCTTTGCTTAAAGCTCTCATGCTATGCTCCTTGCCTGAGGTGCATAAAAAAACATAGTATGTATCATGTGAACTCTTAATCCAAAGGCTTGGTGGGTCTGTCTTTGTTTTTGCTTCCTGGGAATGGTGATATAATGTATATAAGCATTTTCAAAGTTGAGTGGGGTTTTTTTGTTTGCTTCACCTTTATTTTTTTAAAAAAATATTTTTCATAGCAATATAAATTGTGTAAAAAATACATTTTTCAGTTCAAAAATCCACTCAGGGCATCCTGGAGATGTTCAAGAGACAGAAGGGGCAAAAAGACCCTAGTGACATGCTTCAGGGATGCATAGTGCAGGTCCTCAGTTCCCTACACAGGTGGATGTCTGGAACTTGGGTGAATTGCTGTAATGCTGGGATTTGCTACTTCTTAGAAGCTCAGCCTGACCTAAAGAGCAGTGCTCCCTGGGGTAACTGGGGTAATCATTGTGAATTGTTGTAAGCTTAACTCTACTGTGTGTATGTTTATATGGTTGCTTAACTTTGCTTAAGTAGGCATGTAGAGAAGCTTTTCTCTAAAATGTATTATGAACTAATTAAATTGTTTGGTTATTATAACACTAGTTTTTAAAAGAAAAGAACTTCTGTTAAACTTGAGATAATATTTTGGGTTGGTAAAGCTTATTTCACCCCTTTTCCTAAGTGAATGAATATTATCTGTGCCTAGAAATAAGACAGGTACTGTGGAAATTGACACCATTGCAGTGACAAGCAGTAGGTGCCATACTAAAAGGAGGTGCTTCCCTATATTCCCCTCCTCATCTCTGCAATTAACCACAGCACCATTGTGCTGATTTGGCAGATGATGGTAACCCTGAAATAATAATACTGGATATTGTAAATAACGGGGCATTTCTGTCCAGACCAGACAGTAGAGCTTCAAAGCAAGGGGAAAGACAAATACTATGCTATTGAAGGCCATAACCTTCTACCTTTTAAAAAAGGCTCTAATCTCAAAAAATAACAGGGTAAAAGCCAACTAAATAAGGGTGGTAAAGCTGAAACAAGGTGTTCTTGATTTAACTCTGTCTTGGTTTGAAAAGACAGGTGTCTGCTAAGGAAGGCAGGAGCCTCCCTTGAAATAGAAAATGTAAACCCCCTCCCTCCCAATTATTATAATTTTGAAATTAAGGGCAAAGATACGGGAATAGGAATAACAGCTCTTTACCTGGAAAATTAAAAAAAAATACAAATGCAATAGTACAAAAAAAGAAAACACTGACAGAGTCAGAATACGACCTGACACCCTGTTGGTCAGGGTGTTGGTAGCAGTCCGATTAAAGGGTGGCTGCAGTCCTACTGGAATGGCTGATGTGGTTCTGTTGAAGCAGTGATCCCGTAGAAGGGTGGAGTTTCCCTCTGAAGGTCCAGTGGTGGTGTAGATGGGCCTGGTCTTTCTCTGGGAATCCAGTGGGAGAAGGCTGACTGTGGTGTTCCAGATCTCAGATTATATCCAGGTAGGAATGCTTGGCTCCTCCCCCTGGGTGGAGCATCTCACAATGGGATGATGTAATTTTATCAGTCATGCAGTGAGACTCAATGGCCCATTAACAGAAGATATTTCCCTGAGGGAGGATTGGTTGTGGAAAAAGTAAAGAAAACTGCCCCATCTGGTGTTATCAGGTGGCCCAATTAACAGAAGATAACTGCCTCACCTCTGATAGATGGCAATAGAATACACACCCCCAACCTAAGACAAACTCTTAGAGTTTGTTTCCCAATACATTGACTAAATGAATGTTACTGTGAAGTCAAAGTATCCATTATGTCATGAGGGTTAAACAGACAGAACTAACAAAGAAAGAAGACTGAAGATTATTTCAGTTCCAAAGTCAAGGTACCAGCTACTGTGACTTATGTAAAGATAACTTACGGAGAGCAGGACAAGTTAAGATTCCTCTCTTGGCAGAAACATCATCCCTATTAACGTCAATACAACTAGATACAAAGGTTTTTGTAGTGAAACAGAGTGAGTCCTCTGAAGTGATTGAGTCACTTCGCTGAATGTGTGCTAATGAAGGAGTTTTTTGACTCTTCTCTGCCTAGCAGAGTCTAGTCTTCTCTCCCTAGTGGGGAGAGAAGCACAAATTAAGAAAATGTATTCTGAAGAATAGGAGTAGAATATTCCGTATCATAAAGGATTGGGTCTCCTCATTTGCCTAGGACATACACTTTGTATAATAAGTATTGATTTGCATATCCAGTCTGAAACATAAGGGCTCGAGAACCAAAATAAAACTGCAGATTTACCCTGTGACTGTCAACAGTCTCATCTCTCTGTATCTATCTGTGTCTTTATCTACATAATGTATTTATGGGCGCTTATATATATATGTTGGAAATATATATATAAACCTTTTTAATAATGTCTGTGTTTCTTTTGCTGCAGAAGATACACTATAAGAACTGGTTTTCAAATACAGATGTGTCTGATCACGTTTGTCCCATTTATCCTCCCAGAATTAACATTTAAACATACCAATGCTGTGTTTAAACACTAGACTCTTTTTTCTTTGTCTTTTATAAAAATGGAGAGAACTTAGTGTTACCTGGGGCAAATTTGTCATTAAAAAAACCCCAACCAACCAAACAAAAAAATCCAAAAAACTATTTCAGTGTCAGAATTCTGGACCCATGGTAACTCTTGCCTGAAATGCAAAACAAGACAGTTTAAATTCCTTTCCACTCTAGGTGGAGCAACAACATACACAGAGGAAGGATGGTGATTACAAATACTGCACAAGTGGGAAGACAAATAGCATTGTTGGGGATCTGTAACTGCTGTTAAGGGTAGTGGAATTTGTATGTGAAAGTCAAGTCTACCAAGGAATGTCTCAGATATTTTTTTTTTAATTGTTACTTTTTAGTGTCAGCAGATGCACTTTGCGTGGTGAGTAAGTAGATGACCTTACCTCTGAACCCTTTGATATGTACTTCATAATAACTGAACTACTTTGACAAATTATTAAATTGTCAGGATGCTGTTTGCAGCACAGTCCATTTTTAGAAAGCAGATAGTCAGCTGTTTGGCGTTATGTTGTGTAGAAGAGTACCAGACAGAAAGGCAGATTGCTTTGTAAGCTATAAAATGTCACTCAGTAAATACTCAAAGGTCTGATTTAAGTGAAGAAGGAATAAATACTGTGGCAATTTCTGTCCATGCATTGGATAATTTACCATAAGTAGGAGACAAACTATAGCAGCAGGCAAACCACACTACTACTAGTCTGCGATTTCCTTGCTGCAATGCATAATGCCCAGATGCATCCCATATTATTGAGCAGATGAGACTTCGTTATGTAGTATGTCCTGTTTGCTTAATAAGTATATTTTTTTTGCTTACATTTCTTCTTTATGGGTATTTGGATATTCATTTCTTCTTTATCACTAAAGCAAAAATTCTCCTTGTGCTGTAATAAATTTGGTTTGTGTAAAGCAAATGGATCATAGTCCTACGTGCATGTAATCTATAGTTGTGTGTCTTACAAATGTCTGTGTAGAGCCCTTTTTTGCCTGAGGTGGCAAGCGAAGAGGATGTAAGTATATGAAATGTGTCTCTATACCTGCAAGACTGCAGGATTTGCTTTTCAAGGTGTTAATTCTGTAGCTTTTTGTGAATAGGCAACAGCTGTGTGGCAGTTGACTTATTAAAAGTGAAGCCTAATAAAAGTCCTGTGGCATTTATTTGTATGAATCATCTCGAAATTTGTAGCTTCTCTGTCCATGAACTACAGCAGTAGCTCCTGTTTCATATCTCACTGTTGCCATCACATTCCTCCTGATGCTGCTGTATGCTTCTGCCTCCTTGCTTGATTTCCCTTGACTGCACTTGTTGCCCTCCTCTCTGTTCACACCCCAGCTCCTTAAACAACGTTTTGTGACAAAATCTTGAAAGCTCATCTTCAGCTGAAAGCTTGAGGCTTATATTCTCTGCCTTGTTTGAGCTCATCCAGTCCATCGTCTGTTTCAAATACAAAGTATATTTTTTTATTTTTGCTGTATGTTTTCCTAGGGATGAACTACTAACAGTAAGTCTTCATGCAGCATGCTGTTCTGCATTACTCTCTGGTATCTGTTAATCTTGGCTGTGCCTGTAAATATTGGTTTTATGCTGAAAACAATAAATAGCTGTAGTGATTACTTGTAACCATGGAAATAGCATTTTAGATTTTTGTGGTCTTGCCTAGCTGAGGTGAAAGTGGTGACAGAGGCACCAAGACTCAGGACAAATGCCACAGGTAGGCTCATCTTCTCACTTAGAACAGGACAAGGAAATTACAGGGACTTTTTTCCTAATTTTTATTTTGTGATATAAAAACTGATCCAACAGTTCTGCAGTAGGGAATGGAAAAGTGGCTCTTCAGTTACAAATAGAAGACTTAAGCCTTTTTTTCTTCACTTCACTAAAACTTCTTCAAATCTCTACACAGAAGGTGCTATGTTGAAACAAAGTAGTGATGCTGAGCATCATTAAAAGTGTGTTTCCTTTGAAATTTCTGTGAGAATGGACATCTTTTATTTCAGTATATTGAAGCTAGTAATTGGTAGTGAGAATAAATTAAATTACTTCACCATGTTGATACTACCAAAGTTGCAATCATTCACCTCTTCGGGATTGGGAATTCCTCTACATAGTTTAAGACTGGGATTACATGTAATTAGTGTTAATGCTAATTGCATGACAGGCTCCATTAAGTCCAGGCACTCATCTATTCTCTTTAGTGAATGCACTCTAAAATAAAGTTTTGAGCTCTTTTTGGTGTAGATTAATCTCCTGTTAGTGAAAGATACGAAGAGATGTATTCACTAATCTAAGAGAAATATATCCACTTATTTTTAAAACAAAAAAGTGTCCTGCTCCATCCTTCTTGTCTCACACATTTCAGTGTGTCATTTTCCTTAATGATCTGGTGGACAATTATAAGCAGTTAAGAAGACTCACAAAATAATTAGTGAGCTAACAGAAGATTGCAACATGCTGTGAAGCAGTGTGGGTGGGGACCTTGAAGCTATAGGTTATTTTATTTTAGCTGTATTATCAAATTGCAGTGCATGCAAGATATACTGGAAGAGTGTTCTAAGCACAACTGTATTGCATGTAACAAAGGACTAGAAAGTTTTATGAGAGCAAATGAAAAACGGGGAAAACAAACTCTATTGCAGAGAAGCCAAGAAAGTTGGATTTTGGCTGCTGTTGAAATATAAGTACTGTGAATGCTGACTAATAATATAGGATTTATGGCAAATAAAGTCCTAAAATATTTTTTCCCCTGCCAAAAAGAGAGGGAGGTGGTAGGAAGAACCCCTCCAGAAACCATGGATTTCTTTTTACAAGTCTTTTGAAGTTTTAAATTACTTTCTGGTATGATCAACATTTCAATGTGGAGACAGAAAGGAAGACTAAGAAAGAAATCAGGCTGCTTATTTTGAGAGAGATGCCTTCAGTAGACAATAGTTCCAATACACATAGGAAAGTTCTGGGTTCACAAATTCAATTTCCAGGTGTTATTGCTCTAAGAAATAATAAATAAATCACAGTGTGTATATCAATAGCATGCAAATAATTGCACTGAAGATAACTTAGTTAAGCATGTTTTGCGATTACATATTTTTTTTTTTAAGCCACAGTGTGGAGTGGCCTTTGGCCTCAGTGTTGGACCTATTTCAGTTGCTGATCGGAGGTGGGGAATTACAGCATGTTTCAGTGATTCACTTTCCATTTTTATTATAGGTGATACCAGCCTGTTGTGTTCTGCTGCCTTGATCTGTGTTCTTGGGGTTGAGCATAGACAGAAGCAGGATTTATCAAATTATCTTCTCTCTTCACCAGTTCTTTCTCAGATCACTTACTTTTTCCTTGCAGTTTGTTACGCAGAGTCACGAAAAAGCATGATGTTCACAAACCATGAATAACAAAAAAGATGCAAAGTGTCACACCAGGTTTGCTCTGGATCTTGAGTATGATTAATTTAAATCACAATTCAGTCACAAGCAGAAAAAATTCCAAGTACAATTAATACAGTTGACATCAGCTAGGTTTAACCTTTTACATCATCCACATTAGTTTTTGGAGTTTGTCCAGTAAGACTAATGGAAATACCATGTATTTTGCTGCTGTCTTTATTGGATGCTATTGAAAGAAGCATCCAAGCAGCAGTTCTTCTGTCCAGCTTCTCCTTAGGTGTTAGGAACTAGGAAAAAACTAATTTTTGAGTCTGGATCAGCACAGCACTTCGTTTTTAATGGCATCTTTAGCATCTGAGTGGAGATCATTCATTTGAGCTGAGGTCTGCTCCTGTGTTAAACATCTATCTACCAGTCTTCTAATGGAAATCCCTCCATATAGCACTGACTTATGGGCACCGATGTTACACTGCTTTCAGTGGCTTGCCCTGGTATCTGTAAAATAACGTGTTCTGTGAGAGTTACTCAGTAGCCTTTTCATATGTGGGGAAAAATATCTATACTGTCTAAAAGTTGGGCCTTCATGTGACCTATGTAAAGGATTCAAAATCACTTTTCTTGAATTAAAAGTTTGATGTCTGCAGTGCAATTCACACAAAAATTTCTCAATAGACGTCCCTACCTAGTGCTTGCTTTAAACTGTTGGAGAAAATACTAGTCTTCTGATGCCATCTGGTGGCTTTAGGAGAGACAGGCAGGCTGATAATTGCCGTTAAAATCTCGTATTTTGCTAAAAGATCTTATTTTAAACAACTAGTGTCTGAACATTTATCAAATACAAGTGGCGGGAAACCATATATAAAAAAAGTGCATACAGCGGGATCTTAGATAGGAAATATTAGCAAGAAGAGTACTCCACTTGGGTTTTAGCATGGTAGAAATCTTGCAGACAGCTATTTCACACCTTCCAGTGTGAGGTGTGAGCTTGAGTTCAGGTTGTGCATATGTTCATATGTGGGTGTACTCATTCAAAAGTTGGCTGGACTGACACCTTAGAGTATGATCTCAGTTGATGTTTCAGCTTCTCACTTAAGTATCCCTCCAAGTGCTGCATTTTGCTTCTCTCAGAGTGATTCCCTGTAATCCTATTGAATAACTTAATGAGACATACAAAATCAGAATATTCTGATTTGGAAGGGACCCACAAGGATCATCAAATCCAACTCTTAAGTGAATGGCCCATAAATGAATCAAACCTGCAACCTTGGCATTATTAGCCCATGCTCCAGGCAGCTGATATGGACTGTCTTTCTGTGCAGACTTTCTGCATATAGTTGGGTTTTTCTTTGCTGCTGAAAAGCATCTCATAACATCTCTTATGCTTTTAGATATTCTAAAATACCTTCCTTAGTTGCAGAACCTGAGATGACCAGTCACACAAGTTTTACAATCAGCAGCACTTGTGGTACAGTGCAGTTTGCACATGTGGGACTAAAACACAGCATCTCTAGACCCCTGTGGAAGGCTGTGTAGTTCCACATGGAGCCAATCAAAAGGTCACAAGCTTAGGAACCTTTTCATTTTCTTTTAATTTTGAGGTAAGGAGCCTATAACGAGATCTGTGGATGTCGAGATCAGTGAGGTGATCTGGTTTCATTAACAGTTTTCTGAAGTGTTGTCACTAGTGCTGTAGACTTAGGTTCTGAAATACCTTAATTTCTTTATCTTTAGAAGGTAAATAATTATACTTACTGTTCTTTGGAGAAACTTGATGAAAGGCCTTCTTATTAATATTATTAAAATTTAACAGGAATTCTGTAATATACAAGATGCTCAATGTATATATACTATATCAAAATGTTTGATTGTATTTGCTTTTGTTTTGTGATAGGTGTGTATTTTTCATTGCTCATAAATCCAAACAGAGTAAGGGATAATGAAGAAAAAAAAAACTTCCATGTCTGCATACAGCACTGTGTCACAGAAATATTTATTGTTGCACTTCTTCATAGTTGCTGTTATATGAAAGAGGCTGGATGAATAGATGGAAGCCTTCAGTTTTACATGAAGGGGAAGGAAATATAAGAAATGTGAAATGGAGAGGGCACTTAATTGCTTGGGCTAATAATATGGTAAGTATTTTTCACCTCCATTACATGAACAAAAAAATCTCTGTGTTACACTGATTATTAAAATTTTTCAATGCTAATTGCCAGAATATTCAGTTGAAAAACTGAATTTGTAGAATTGGGTGTAAAAGGCATTGAAGGATAGTGGTTTATATGTCATTTCTTTGTAGAAATTTCTTCTGTCGTTTTCTGCTGGTTAGTCAGGGTTCTCCGGTATGATTGCCACTTCTGAAGAAATTAGGAAAGTAGCTCTACATGCCACTGTGGTGGTCAGTAATGTACACTTTATTAATTAGAATTTAGATTAGTGCAATTTATTGAAGCAAACTGAGGAAGGAATGCCAATGTAATTCTTCTCCATTCCCTTCCACCCCCTGAAAAAAATAAACTGTCTGGATTTTGTAATTTGTACTGAAATGACATTGACATATGCACTTTCAATGTTGCAAATTATAAAAAATACAGTAATAATTTCTCATTTTTTTTAGGCCACTAGAAAAAGTTAGACTTAGGAGAAAATAGGCCCCTTTTGTTCTAAGTGTAATTTTAAAGGAAACCATTGCATTCATTCTGAGTGTTACATTTCACCTATCATTGTGTATCTGATTGATGGGTCAAACTCTATGTTTTGAAGCTCAGCAGTGAGGGATATATTTTTAATGTGTATCATGTCTAAATTCCAAAGTATTTTTTTTAAATGTGGTGAAGGTACTTCTGAAACACTATGGGTTTTTTCTATTGTTTTTTCCGTCCTAAAGGGAGGCGTTTATTAAAATACTTTAAAGACATTGTTCTTTTTTATCTTTCAAAACCAGTTTGATATGAAATTGTTACAGGTGGACCTTTGTTGATTTGCTTCCCTTTAATAACTCTATTAGAATGGAAGCTTCATTGAGGGCTTGACTGACATAACATTAGGTTTTTTGAAGGTTTTGTTCTTTTCAGATTCATACAATTAAAATACATATTCTATGTATCTGCTGGAATGGATAGGATGAGAGCTATCCCTAGAGATGATGTGCCACGTTAGAACACAGAATACTAATAAAACATTGAGAGCCATCTGTTAGAGACAAAAAGCTGTGGTCAGGGCCTATCTTTCAAAGAAAAACGAAATGACACCCTCCAAAAGATTCATGTATTTGATTATTGCCCTTTCCCTTCCCCTTTAACCTTTTAAACTCCATTCTCTAGCAAGGTTTTGTGTTACACTTTTTTTCCCAAATCAGAGAAAATGTTTATAGCCTTGCTTCTTACTGTGTGTGTATGGCTACCTAGTTTTTATATTTAGGCAAGGTCTAATTCTGCTTTTCAGATGCATAGGTAACCCATACTTGCTGCTATGCCCTCTTCTCCTTCCTCCATGGCTAACAGTGCAAGTTTTACAAACAGGCATCTGGGGGACAAATCCTTAGAAGCATTTAGCTGCTGGACTCCCATTTGGACAGGTTTTAGCTCCTTCATGATGGTTCATGATGGGAAGTTGACTGTGGAAGTAATTTCAGTTCATGACGCAAATGACCTGTTAAAGGAGGAGCCCTCAAGCCCCTGCTGCTCAAGCATTCTTACACCATTCAAGGAGTCACATACGCACCACCCCACACTTTAACCTCAAGGACTGGAATCCTTTTACAGTGGGCAGCTCCAAAGAGCCAACAGGGGCCCCTCTTGACTCCTTGCTCACTTCCTGTGCACCTGCTCACAGTCAGAGCATGGAAAATTACATAGCGACAACTAAAACATCAGTGAGTCATCAACATTATTCTTACAGTAAATCCATACTCAGCACTGTACTAGCTACTATAAAGAAAATTAATTAATAAATAATTACCAGCCAAAAACCTACCTAAGTGTAAGTTCACAGCTTACAGCCCGATGTCAAAAAAATCCAGCTACTTATGCTAAGCAAGTAAACCTAAGCGAACAGCATACTATATCGCATGATAACTCTAAATAACTTACTCTTACATAAAACATACTATATTAAACAACTGTCTCTCAACACTTATAACCAAAGAAGATCCTACACTGTTAGTTTGAAAGCCACTTTAAACTGGAGCTGGTCTATCCCATATAAGATTTGCTGCCATGTAGAAAAGCAGAAGGTATGATATGGGTCACTGAAAATCATCCTTGGAGACAAAATAGTAAGACTTATAAAAAGCAATTTATTAAAATGCAATTCAAGCAAGATTAAAAATTTTATCAGGGGAGCTTAGAAAACACAAAGGGTAAGATCCTTGTTTATGCTACCTAGAGATCTGGGCTCTATATATTGCAGATGTTATGTGTAAGCTGTTGGTTGGTTGGTTGGTTGGTTGGTTGGTTGATTGGTTGGCTGGCTGGCTGGCTGGTTGGTTGGTTGGTTGGTTGGTTGGTTGGTTGGTTTTGAAACCTTGATGTCTGCTAACTGATGAGATGCCAGTGGAAGTGTGTTCCAATGCTCACAGTTCTTCAGTGACAAAGATCACTGAAAAAAATCCCTTCACCCACCCTCATACCACTTACTGTCCCTTGTGATTAAAAAAAAAAAGGCAAAACCTGGCTTAGACCATGACCCCCCAGGACTTTTAAACAGTTGTATCTGTGTATTTGTAGAGTTGGAGACATAGAAACTCACAGTGCGGGGAACAGAAATAGGCGGGGGAATGTTTTAAATCAGTTTTGCCACTAGGAAGATCCTAACATGGCATGGCATCATGGTTGCTGACCTTTCATGGTCTTTCCCATCCCCTTTTCTGTGATTTGAAGACTCATTCTCTAAGCTCTGTGAGCAGAAAAGAAGTCCCTACTAAAATATTTTACTTTAGAAACTTATGTTTTAAATTACCAAGAACAAGTCATTACTTAACATGAAATTAACCTTCATTTTGCTGTTGGAAAGGTTATAGCTTACCTTGTCTAAATGACACAGAAAAATTCAATTTTTGGTTCTTTTTTTTCCTCTGTCTCTCGAATGATTTTAATCTTCCTGATTTCTAACTTCTTGTTCTATTAGTTTAGGAGGTTTCCTGAGGAGGGAGTAAAAAATCACAGCATACAAAACCAAACATTGTTTAAATATGCTTGTTTTTCTGTTTTAATATAAGAGTTGAAATGCATATCTTGAGATTGAATTCATTTATCTTAATGAGCTGTTGCTTTTCTTTTTCCAAGGTGGAAATTTCTGTGTCTCTGCAAGGGGCTGTTGTGAAAAAGCTGGGATTCTTTTTATTTCTCCAGGAGTAGCACCAGCCCAATAAGCCAAACTGGTTCATGACTGGAATTGCTAGTCTGTCACTCATTCACTTATTATGTCTTTTCATTTGGTGTGTGAATTTAAAACATCTAAATACTCTGATCCCTTTACTCCTTTTGTCACCTCCTGGGTTAGATGGGTTTTTGTTTCAACAGTTTTTTCTGGTGCCATACTCAGCCCTGCTCTGAAATTTATGCCATAAACTGCTCTGAGTGCCTTAGCGTACAAAATGGTGAGTAGGAGTTTATCATACTGAATAAAGTTCTCTTGTTTTTAAACTTTCAGGGCGTGAAGATACTTGACATGATCTCCAAGCAAAGAATTACCAATGTGCCTCGAGATGACATAAGCCTTCGCCCAGATATGTATCCCTGCAGCCTTTGCTGGAAGGATAACTTAACGCTGATTATTGGCTGGGGAAATTCAGTAAAGGTGCAATTACCTGTCTTTGTAATAAATGCTTGCTGTTATCACAGACAAACAGAGGATTGTTTCTGAAAAGTAAAGACAATCGAAAAAAATAGAATTTGGTTTGACCAGTATTCAGAACTCTTGCTGCCTTACAAATGTCATTGGACTGACCCTCATGAGGAGGAGGAGTGATAGGCACCCAGCAGTCAGACAGATCTCTGTGTGAGAGCATGCAGTGAATATAATCCTCAGGGACATTTCACTCCTCTGTGCCTTGGAGAGATTTCGTCTTTTGAAAGCTTTTAGTGTGTTGTTGAATTCATTTCTTTTGATTAGCATTAAAGAAGAACAACTTACCATGAGGTGTTTTTGGAGGGGATTGGTTTGAGGACTGAGGAGGTTGCAGCTGCTGAAACAGCCACATGATTTTGGTCAACCATGGGGAAAAAATGGGTGGGTGGAAGGACAAACTGCTTAGGTTTTGCTATCTTTCAACAGGAAACTGGCAATTCAAACTTGTGTGGTGCAGACTGATTATAATTTGCTCAGACCAGCACCTGACATGAGTTTGTTACAAGCCTGTTAGCTGTTTTCTAATAACAGACTGCTGCATCACTGCACAGTGGGAAATTAAAAGTGCCTGATAGGAATAGATGGAAAGGGAGGGTAGAGTGAGGTAGGTGACATGTAAAAAGCTTTTGGAGCATTAAGCTTAGAGTTTTATAAATGAGGAGGTTTGTCCTAAGTTTGGCATCTGTCTTCCCCCTTCTATTTGCCTGTGCTTCACAGCAATTGGTTATTTGCATTTCTTTGTATGTATATACTCCCCTCTTGTAACTGGGAGGAGCAATAGCAACTTACTGAATAAGAATCAGGTACCTTGAAAGGTAATGAGACGCAAAGTGTGAGAAGACACCAAAACCAAACTCATAAAAAAATGCTTCTATGAAGAAACCATAGTGGGCACATATTTTCACATTTATTTTATGTGGTTCTCTTCTCTCCCAGCATATTTATAAGGCTGTGAACTACAGCCACAACTTTTCTGTGTGGTTTTCTTAACTGATGCATCATTACTGTTTCACAGCTTGTGTTTTTCAAAATAAAGAAATCCATGTCCGAGAATTCCCAGAAATTCCTTTTCTTATTGAGGCAAAGTTAGTATCATTTTAGGACTTAGAGTTTCCTTATTGTAACAATTCAAATCTCTTGTTTCCTAGATTTGCTCAGTAAAAGAACGGCATGCCAGTGAAATGCGTGACCTACCAAACCGCTACGTGGAAATAGGTATGGTTGTATGAATTCACTCCTTTTCAAAAAGCTTAAAGGTCTTTTACAGTCTAGCCAGAACGAAACTGTTACACTTTGGAAGCAACATGTAGTTGTAACATAAATGGAAGCAACATGTAGTTGTAACATAAATGTCTCCTTATTTTTAGTTGCTGAGGTTGTCATAATGCCCTCTTGCATAGGTGTGAGGGGTTTTTAATAGAGAACCTTAAGTTCTGTGATCATCTAAAATCAGAGATACTTGTGTGAACAGTGGATGCCTTAACTTTGCCTTCATATAGATTCCTTTAGGGAACTTGAGTTTTCATCTTGGTTAAATGATTGATAGTCAGTGAAGTAGTAAAGAGAAAATAGATACTACTTTATTTGATTATATGTTGTTTGACTACACTACTCAAAACATTTCTCTTTTTTTTTTTTTCCCATAAAAATCTCTGGTGTAGTGCTAGGAAATTGATTTTAATTTATTTTTGTTTCCTTTCTTGGCTTCTGAATTTTATATTTTCATTTGCTTTCTTATTTTTCTAGCTAATCTGATGTGAATAAATTTTTATTATTGCTGATTATTGGAAAAGTTCTTGACAAAGTAAAGTGGAATTCAGAGAAAATTTGGAAGGGAAGTGGGGATGTAAACAAAAAGTCACAAGTGTCTCCAGAAGTGTCTTCTGGGGAATGGAAGTATCTAGAAAGACATAGTGCTGGGAAGATAAACAGGCCCCCTGACTCTGCAGACCAAAGTGGGCAACAGTTTATAAGCTTTGGTGCTCCCTTGACTGTAGTAACATGAGATTGTAGATAGGGTGTTCAAGCAAGATTCTGAATCATGTCAGTTTGGAATGGTGCATGGCATAGGTGTATGTATGAAATCTGTTTTCTGATTTCAGGAAAGGACTGTTCTAAAATAGCTTCTGAAAATCAGCTAGGAGACTTAAGCTCTGCAGGGAATCTGGATACTGAGAGATTGGTGGTGTGCCTGAGAATTAACTGAGAGCTGAAAGCTATTTGTTGTTTAGGATTATATAGTGCAAACAGACTATTTAACTGCAGAATTCTAGGATATTCACAATGATTTTATCAAGGAAAAGTTTGGTCATGAGTTTTCGCCTCAGATCTTGTATATAATATTTTCTGCACCTGTAAGTAGCTTTTAGAAAATAACTAAATGGGTTTGGTCACATACTGACAAGTGAACAGAGGTAACTTCTATTTCAGCTGAAATGTGTTTATATGGATGGTGCTAGTTTTAGGTGACTGTCTATTGGAACTTGATTAAAAAACCATAAAAAGTTGTCATCGGGCTATTTAGGTGCAGACACGAAGGATAAAGATTTTTGTGGAAGTAACTTTGTCATCTTAAAAATTCTGGCCTGCAGTTTCCCCTGTATTCCAAAGGACTGGTATTTTATCTCACTTAACCTGTTCATGATGTGCTTGAGATTTTACTTTCTGGTTTCAGGTCAAAGCACTGAAATTGCTGTGCCAAATGCTGTCCACAGCACTCTAGAACTTGGGAGGATTGGGAGGGAAAAGAGAGAGACGTTGTTTGTTCAAGTCTCAGTATAAATAATTAGTCTTTCATATAGTCACATAGGAGGTCTTCTTGACTGCAATATGTCATGCTATAACATCTATTTCAATTGTATTTCATCATTACTTTTCAAAGGTATAGCTGGAAGGTCTGATTTTATATCAGACCTGCAACCAGTATAGATTTTTTGTGAGACCACTAATATTCAAACTGGATGCATAAGTTGATATACTTGCATAAAGTAAAGAATTTATACAAGGCAAGAATATCATCCTTCAATGCAAGGACAATTGAGTATCCTTCAGATACTGTGACTCATAAGACCTTGTCAACAGACTTATGAAAAATGAAACCCTTAAGTATTACTTTTGTCATGTTTAGTGGTGTGGTGTTTTTAATTTTTTCTCCCTGCTTTTACAATTTTTCACCTGAAAAGAAAACCAGAAGTGGAGCAGGAAACCTCATGATTGCTTCTTTGGTCATCAGGGTAATACATATGGAGTCTGTGATAAAACAGAGTTTTGTCATGTGTCAACAGTTCCAGATTTAAGCTGTTTTAGAGCCATTCTGAGGGCGCCTAAGTTCCATGCTGGTATCACAGGTAATTGTGATGGCATTACTAGATAATAAATGTTTCTTCAGTACTTTTCAGCCCAGTGAATAAGGAAACAGTATTTTCTACATTGCAATTTAGGTGCATAGGATCCTATTTAACAAAGTACCTCATCTTCTGTTTCTGTCTCAAGAATTAGCTATACCTACTCTAAGATGGGAAATAATTACAGTATCTCCTGTGATGCTAAACCCAATAATATGTGAAAGTTACACCCCTGAACTGTTCTAGCTGTTTTATCTTAAAGAAGATAATGCTGTGATTACCTGTAAGAGAAAATAGATTAATTATACACATCTCATGCACTGAGATCCATGTGGCATTGCTAATTTTATTTACATCTTTCAGTATATTAGTGGTGCTTTTCTTCAGTAATCTTGCTATTGTTTTTGCTACAGTTCATTACCTCTGTGAGTCTTCATTCAGTGTCAAAGATAAACTCCAAGTGAGTGTTTCTATTTAGGTTTAAACGTATGTTAGCTGAGCAGATCCTATCAGTTTAGCTCTGTCAGCAACTGCTGTGAAGTAGTGTATTGATTAGAAAGTATCAGTATTGAATTACAGGCTTAACGTGGACTAAATGCCATTGTGATCCTTCTTAAAGAGCACTTGACCTCTGTGCTCACTCCTGAAGCATGTACAAAAGCTGTAATGCTGCACAGCTTCTGGTCTGAACAGGTAACCCTTCCTCAACTGGAACCCATGAGAAGGCTGGTTGCTAAATAACTAATTAGGCTTTTCAGTTAACATAATGCATTTTCAAAGAAAAATAGGTAATGTAGTCTTCCTTGGCCAGGATTTTATATACTTTTATAGAGAAGTACTTTATCTCTGCCTCAGGTTGTTAATGATAGCTGAAAATAGAGATTAACACTGGAAGTATGTAAAAGACTTCAAGTTGATTAGAGGATTTCTATTCAATTTATTTTTGTCCAGATTTTATCTGAGGAATCTCAGCTTAATTCCAGGTACCAGCCAGGAAGCAATGAGTACTCTTGAATACTTGTCTCCCTTTGCATTCTGCCAAATTCCCCACAAAGCAGATTTCTAGTTTAAAAATTACATGTTTCGAGGCTATGCTTGTAACACATCTGTATGGTTTACAAAGGAGTAGCTTCATACCTGCATGGCTAGTTAGCATCATGCATTGAGATTGCACATGTCAATCTGAATACATGGGAATATTTATTTTCTTGTTTGTAAAGTGAGATTAATGGGATCTAATGTACTGACATATTTCTCTTTGTATAGATGGAATGTAAGGCTTAATTGATGGATGTGATGATCAGGAAATTTACTTCATAAGGTGATATATGCAAACATTTCATTGAAGCAAGTCTGCTATACTCTGAGAAGCCAAAAAAAAAAAACAAAGATAAGAAAAAACCCAAACCTAGTTATATAGCTGATTTGACTTAGACTTTTGTTCACCTGTTTTGCCACAAGCCAAACCTATCATTTATAAATTGCATCGTAAAATGAGTCAAAATTCTTCAAGATTTTGACTTCTTTGTCATCAAACCTCAGAATTTCTAAGACCCAAAATTCTTCAAGACTGAATATTTTCCTTGTGGGTTAACAAAGTTTTCTTGGTTCAATGGAAAAAAAGAGTTTTTTAGAAAATCAGCTTTGAAGCTTAAGTGATCTTATGTGGGTCCTTTTCTTGTCCTCTAGCTGGAACTGAATTCACATACTGTCGGGAAAAAAAAAGTTATATTTTACGTCAAGTACAACTCCGTGCACAAGATAATAGCTAATCAAAGCATGCCATTTTGTATTCTGTTTTGGTTTGCATAAATTACCCAGCACACTAAAAACATCTGCAAAATTTGTATTCATTGTTATAGGTCACATTGCAGCATACCCTTAAGCGTTCTCAAGATGGTATCTCCACTACCAGTGCTTTTAGTTGAAATCAGAGGTAAAACCCTCTGATTGTAACCAAAGTTTTACTCTCTAAAATATGCTGTGGTAAAGCAGGGGCTGCTTTTAGAGGTTTGACTAAACAAAATAGACTCCTTTTAGATTCAGTGTGTCACATACGTGTGGATCTTTAAATCCCAGAAAAAGTGTTTTTACACAATTTAGGTAAATAATGTAGCATATATTGTTTCATTTCTGTATTTTGGTGTATTTCACACATTTCATTGAATAAGCAGCAAAAAATATTTTCAGGTTTCTTCATTTTGCTTTCTGGTAATTTGTTTGACATCTGTACATAGATGCTAAACATGGAGTAGATCCACTGTCAGCCTGTCTTCTATATTCTCTTATGACAGGCATAAACATATATGACACATGGCCATACCTCAGTCATTTCCATTTACTTCAATACTACATTTGTTTTAATTATTTCCATCCTTTTCAAATTAACAGCATTTCTGCATTGCCTTTATGTTGGATTTCTTTTCCTCCTTGATCACAACACAGTGTCCAGAGAGTAAGTCAATTTAACCTGTTATTGTTCTGTGCAGCTATAACTTCCATCTTCTTTTTTCAGTAAGGCTTTTTTGATTAGCAGCATCAAAGGTTTTCATCAGGTCAAGAAGCACTGTCTATGCTAGTTATTCTTTGTTCAAGGCTGTAGCAGCAGAGCTGGAGCATTGTGTTTCAACAAGGCCTCTTGACAAAGATGAGCTAAGAGAAAGCTGATAGTGAAACCAAGGAAACTATATTCTATTCAAAAACAAAACTTGAAGTGGTGATTTTTATTTGTTTTCTTATTTGTGTTTCACAGATCAGTACTTCTGCTTGATCTTAAATACACCATTACATTGGGCATTACAAGCATTTTCACTGGCAAAAGGGACTAAAGTTCTAGTATAAGACAAAGAAACACACATGGATTTTAAAGCCGTCTCTATAATCATTATAAATGATAATTCACCTTGCTGTTTTCCTCTTCAAATACAAACCACAGTATTTTACATGCCTTTGAGAGCCTTCTCTTGGTCCTTCTATAAAGCTGAATTTAAAGTTTCTTTGATAGTATTATGGATTTCACTTTGTTTATTCTTCTCCATATTATTTTAGAATGCCAAATACTAAATTGTAAACTGGGAATAAGATATGTAGTTGGTTTTGAACTGATTTATTTAAAATCATCACTGAGAGCAACATGTGAGACAGTCAAAGTAATCTCATCAGTCTTGTATGGTAGAACAAAATAATTTTGTACATGGTGACACATTTGAACCTCTTCTCTGTGAATGGATTGAGTGCTTTCCCCTTGTGTTGTAGTGTGGTCCTTCAGTGAAGCCAGTGTCAGCAGTCATTAAAAGAAAAACAGTTCTTGCTTATTCATTGAGAGACAGATGTCAAATACGTACTCTGTTTCAGTGTATTTTTTCTCCTTTTGTGGGAGGACAATGATTTCTCCTGTTCCTTCTTATTATCTTAGCTAAAGAAAATTAGCTTTATTTTTAATGTCATTATGCTGTATTTTCTGTTTACTTTGCGAGTAAATTTTAGTAAATATATATTATATATTAGTAGTGTAATATGCTAAACAGTAAGGAAGGAAACTTTTTGTTTCCTACATATGCTTAGATTCTTCTAAAACCATGTTTTGTGAGAAAATAATGAAGTATCTGATGCTTTTTTAAAAGCTTGTAGTTACAAGGCTTGCTAATGTAAACACTTCAATGATTCTTGGTTTTGTCCCCATGAGAGAGGAGCTCGCAAAAAGTGGTGCATTGTAAATCCAGCAGAATAAAAATAAAGAGCTGTTTCTGTGGCAGAGGTCTCATTTATTAAGTCTTTTTGTAAATACAGTTCAGCACTCTGTTTTTCTTTCTCTTTCTTGAAATAATCTCATGTAACTATCTCAATTTCAAGGGCAATTTCAGAAAATTATGTTTTCAGTTTTATGAACAAGAAGAGATACTATGAACTGTGTTTTCTTTGTAATGAGTGTATCTGTAAATTATTCTGTGATGTTTAAAGTAATGATAAATAATGATCTTTGTGTTTTCCTATATACCAATAGGTGTAGCAGGTATGATTCTCTTATTCTCACATGAACATGTGAATATGCAAACCAATGAAGTTATACTACTTATTGCTTGTTTTATTGTGTTTGATTTTTGTTTTGCTTCTTTTTTCAATGTGATTACTGAAAATCAGACTGCACCTTCATTTCAAATGTTTCATCTCTAGCATATCCTGGAGCACAAACATTTCCTTGTGCAAGCTTTAATGTAATTTAATATGTTAAATGTAGATTTTCATCTGATCCAACTGGGAAAATCTCTGGGTTTGTTTTATGTGTTGAGTCTTCAGTTCTCTGAAGTGGTGCTGTATGCTGTTGATTGTCTCTGAAAATCAGTGAGTTTTTCATAGGTAGTGGTTCATACACATTCATATTTTTAAGTCTGTTTTTCTTTCCTGTATTTCAGTTTTCCAATTTGACACCGAATTCTACATCAGTGGACTTGCACCTATCTGTGACCAGCTTGTTATACTTTCATATGTAAAGGAGATCTCCGAAAAAACGGTAGTTTTTTTATCTCAGAGTTTCTTCACAAAATTAATTTGACCTGTGAGTTGGGCCTTAAACTAGCCATACAAATATGATTATCTGAGTAAAAAATTGTGGTCTGCTGGTAGTGAACAGTGCTTGAAACGTCTCTGATTCATAAAACAAGGTCAGTGGAGGAGATGTTGAAGACTAATGTGCTTACCTTTCAGAAATCATGTTTGGGTTCCTTTTATTCTTGCAGAACGCAGAGAAGGTCTCTAGTTAGCCCTTCTTACTCCTTTTTCCTTCCTTTCTTTCCCCCTCCCCTCCTTTTTCTCTCATTTTCCCTCTTTCTTCCTGATGTTTCTGCACCAGAAGAAATAAAGAATCTTATTTAGCCATAAGAGGAGCTTGCTGACACTGCATCTCAAAAGAAATGAGAGTAGTGAAGTTGATCAACTCAAGCAATAAGAGTCACTGGGGGGTGGAATGAATGATTGTGAGCGAGTGGTTTCATTGTCTCCCTTTCTTCTAAGATCTTTAGTTGTATACACCCAGATCCATGTGTGGATAGGTAGAAATTAGAATTCATGTCAGCTGTGTTTACTGTGCATGGACAAGTACCATGTCTGTTTCCGACATTAATTTCATATTGCCGAATAAAAGGCAAGGCAGTGGAGGAAATCCTTGAAGCTGTGGTGTGAGAATGGCAGATGCTCTTGATCGTCTCTTTGATAAGCATGTCTGAGTTAGACAACCATCACCATAGTAACCTTAAGAAACTGGGTGCACAAGTTGCTAGGCAAAGAAATGCTGTAGGTTCAAACAAATGCTCAAGCCTTCTGAAATCAGTGGGGTTAGCTTCTAGTTCTACGTCAGGGTGTCAGATTATTATTTCTTTATTTATATTAAGGAGGAAAATAATGTCACAGCAATGTTTCCCAAAAGAGACAGCACAGTAGTCCTCCAGTGTAGGAGAGTCAATGAAATACAAGAAAGCAGACAAATGGGATAAGGAAGGGGGAAAAAAGATGGGTTGAAATGCTAGGGAGCAAGGAAATTGGGAAGCCACTGTTAACGAAAAAGCAGTACAGGAAAGGAGACAGTGTAAACAAGGTAGTGGCTGCTAAAGGTTAAAGTCATTTTAATTGCTTTAGGAAAGAAAGATGAAAAGGGAATTTCAGGTGATATAATGGTAATTGAACATAGGAAAAAGTTTTTTTCATGTATTTGCTTTTAATTAGCCATTTAAACAAACTCCAAATGCTGGACTTCACTAACTTCTCAGTTCTCTGGGTAGCTGTAGAAGGAACAGAAGTACAGTTGTCCCTGATGGTGCATCTGTGTCCTGTTGTGATGGGAACTCCTTTGTTAGTGTCTTGGCTCACTTCTCTTGTTAGTGTGGAGCCCAGACTGCCTGAGCTTGCAGCAGAATTGCTGCTCACTAAAAAAATTCCTTTAGTTGCAAAGAACACTTGTCTTCCTACACTTGATTTCACAGCTTGCAAATGACAGCTTCTTACATGTTACAAATTAGATCACAACTGAACTTGCTTCGAAAGTTTTTTTGGTTTGGGTTTTTTTTTTTCATGGAACCCTTAAATTGAGAAAAGACCCAAGTAGCGCTACTTCCAAATGGGTAGGTTAGAGCTGTTTAAATGCAGTTTCTATATGTCCTTGCTCTTTTATTCTTATTTTGCTATAATTCACAGCCTGAAGTAGAAAATATAGGATTGTCTTGGACCTTGACTTAATTAAAAATGCCACTAGTTGAAGACAGCAGTTTCACTTGGACAGAAGGTGAAAATCCATGTCATCTTACCATAACAAACTACATTGCACTTGAAAGTTCATTTTACTCTAAGTTCATCAGAACGGCAAACTTCTTGTATTATTCTCAGATTAATTTTTCCTTGCTGCTGCTGGCTGCCTAAAATCAAACACCAGCTTAAAAAAACCCAACCAATTTATTTTAATACCAGAATATCATTCAGTCATAGAGCTCTGTCCTTCAGGGCGTGAGCCCAGCTGGGTGTGGGTTCTAAATTGTTCTGTTGCTTGTTGAATGAAGCAATTGATAGTCATCTGTGATACCCCTGAAAACTTTTGTGACCAAGAGCAGAAAAGTAGTGAGCAAACTCAGGGGTAGGATTGGACCTATGTCTTGTCTATACCTCCTCCTCCAGACTGATCTCTTCAAGGGAAGCAAGAGTAATTTGGATTACTTGGAGTAACTTTCCTTTGAGTTCCAGATGCAATTACTCGGTGTAGCACAGCTTTGCAACTTGTATGATTTACAGCTGAGTAGCCAGTGCAAAGTACTGCATCTTTGTGAGTGTTTGCAGCTGTTGAATTTCAGCCTTGTTTATAGGTGACCATCAGTTGGTATTGCTAAGGTAAATCATGTAGGAAGCAACTAAGATGTCACTTTTCTAGGAAGTGGAGTGTTGTGCAAGGCCTAGACTCGATATTGTACAACCCCTAGTTGAGTCCTGTGAAGAGATCTCTTCTGATGCACTAACAGTACGAGGATTTCAAGAAAATGAATGTCGTGATTATCATTTAGGTAGGTGTTCTCAATATTGTTTTGTTTTCATACCTTGCTTAAAAAAGATTTGGGTGTACTTAGCCTCCTTTTTCATTTTTATGTCATTTTTTTTATCATCTCCTTGAATAGTTGTAACTGCTTATGACACTGAAGTGCAGACTGGAAATCCACAAGAACCAGTCACATGAAAGAAAACAAATGTGTGTATTTAAACATCATGATTTTTAATGCCATCTGTTAGGTCAGACATACTGGAGAAGGCAGAAGTACATATCTCATGTAGTGTCCAGTATTGTGGAAGGCAGTATCTTTGAAGGAGATTTATTCAACATGTGATCCATAGGAGCTTCTTCTACACAAAGGGCTTCAGGAATAATGAAATGCTTGGCACTATGTCTGGAAAAGCTGCTTTAGCGGGAAAGATTGAATAAGTATCATTTCAACAGTAAGATGTACATGGGTCAACTTAAAAAGGGCACACTGATATTTAGCTTCTTTGTATTGACAAAGCTGCCAGTTATATTGCAGACCTCCGATGGTAATGTGGAATTAATAGGAGCAGGATTTTGGCAAGTTCCACTTAGAAGATAGGTTTAATTATGTAACAGGAAGGGACATTAAGCCTTGGCACAATATATGCCGTCTTTTAAAGATGGGATAGTTTTCTGATCTATATGTTGTAGTTCAGAAAAATACATGGCAAAGCTGATGCAGAATTCCTTGGTGAAGATTATGTAGCCTGTGCTATACAGAAGCATTTCTTCTGGCTTTTAAAATCCATTAATCTGAATTTTAAGTATCTCCTCTGGCAGCATGATTCAAATCATAGGCTTGGCAGACCTCTTTGTGTACATCTATGCCCTTAAGCCACTAGAAATATATCTCTTCCTGACCTCAAAAACATCGATGCTGCTATCAGTAGAATTGGGGTTTCTTTAGATATCTTTCAAAGCAGAACATTGATGTCCACAGCTGTACTTTTATGTTTTATGAATATTCTAGTTTAGTGAAAAATCTTAATATTTTGCATGGCTTTAAGACAAGCATTATTTTGTGAATTGCTTATCACTTCAGGAGTGTATTTGTATGTGTTTATAGAAATTCATCTGGGACAGTGAGTGGTTTTCTATTCTGTATCTACGAAGTATTGGTGTTTCTTCATGGGTCTGTCCAGATGATAACTATTCAGAACAGTCATCTTCTGCATTTGATTTGACCTTCTAGTACTTTTTCTTTGAGCTTACTCAAAGGCTTATGGTACAAGAAAATGCATTATACATATAGCCTTAACTTGCAGCATTGCAAATGCATTGCTGTAATGATGTGCTTTGTCCCCAGGGGTTATGGCATCTATCATTTATGCTTTTGATGGCCTTGACCTTGATAGGAAGGATAAGTTTATTGCAGGCTGTGTAGTGTAATAGTCCTCTAAAAGTATAATAATGGGTTCTAAACCATCATAAAGTTTACACATAGTGGATGAATCAGAAGTTGCAATGAGCTGTAGTAGTTTTTTGCCATTTAAATCAGTTTTAATTTATTGGAGAATACAGCATCCAAACTAGTGTTTCCTACAGGAGTAGCCTTGCTGTCTTCCTTGCATCCCCTCTTTGCAAATTCCCCTCAAGGGTATACTAAAAAGCAGAACTTCACTTAAAGAAACTATAATAATAATAAAACTGTGTATGCATTTGCAGAGTATTCAGAAGGTGAATCACTTTTTTATATCATCAGCCCAAGAGATGTTGTTGTGGCTAAAGAGCGGGACCAAGATGACCACATTGACTGGCTTCTTGAAAAGAAGAAATACGAAGTAATTTTTACATCATTCTTTCATTGTTTGGAAATTGGAGTAGGATGATGGACTTTGCTAGGTCATTTGGATTGGACAGTTTCTGTTTAGTCATTGACTAAATGCTTGTAAAGGATGAGAGCTAACTACACATCCTTCCATCTCTTACAGAGTTAGTCTCACTACTGAAACAACAAATCAGAATTTTACCCAAGTGAGGTAGCTGAATTAGATGCTGAAAATACTGCTCTCATCATCAGTTATGAAATGTATTAGCTGACACTGAAAATTATTAAAGCTGGGTTTTGGCTTTAGAACAGCAGAAGAGTTAACTAATGAGCTGTACTTTTAAAAGTAAAATACTATGGGCTTGAACTGTTGCTGTGCATGCTGAAAGTAGTGTTGCTTACAATATAGCTGATCCAATATTAAAAGACAAGGGTATACAGCTGTCTTGGAAAAAAACAGCTCAGCATTTGGTTGCTTAAATATTGGTGTTTGAGTATGTATATCTAAACACCTAAAACAATAATAATAAATTCTTCTGTACCATATCAGCATGCACACAGTGGTCTGAATTCTAGTATCCTGCATTTATTGACTTAGAACATTTGTTATGATGCCTAAAGTTAACTTGCAAATTCTTATTTATGTTTGTTGTGTACCTATTATAAGAAAAAAATGTGGAAAAGCCATTCAGCATGTATTGCTTTTGCTAATATAATCATGATATTTCTCATGCAGATTTGTTTAAATCCATGTGGATGCTTTTGCATTGGAATAGCAAACTTCTATGATGAGTGCAGTTTTGTAATTTATGTAAATCACAGCATTTGGTCCCTGAAGACTCCAGTAATTTGCAAGTGACAGCTGTGTGTGTGCCTTTATGAAAGCCATTCAAGTTAGTAGGCAGGCGTGTTATTATGTTTCTTAAAGGTTTCATTTTTATTTGTAGAAGTGCTAGCTTTTTTTCTATGCGTTCAAAAAAGTAGAAGAACCGCAAATGACACTTAAATATGAATCATTCTGACTGAAGAAGACATTTGGGCTGGGCAACTGGAAGGTAGCCTTCCCCCATTTGCCCCTTTTCCTGTTGATTTTTTTCACAGGTTTTGGTAGTGAAGTGGTCTCTTTTGAAAATGATCAAATGTGATTGCATTGTGTGTTTTGTTGTAATCTTGTGATTTGATCCTAATATAATAATGTGGAGTGAACCCAGATGGAAACAAAAGTAGTTTTCTCTTTGCTTGACTGCTTTTGTTTGAGTATGAATTCAAAGCTGTTCATCCAACCATGGCATTAAAAATTCTAGTGCTTCCAATGCCCTACTCTGAAAACCAGTTGATTTATACAGTTCCAGAGCTTTCTGTATTGAAAGTTTGTGTATTTGACTAGTATCTCTGTTTTCTCCTTTTTGAATATAGGAAGCTTTGATGGCAGCTGAGATCAGTCAGAAAACCATAAAAAAGCACAAGATTTTGGTAAGTCTCAAAACTTCTATTCAAAACAAAATATTTTCTTGCTTTTAGAATGCTGTAAGATGCAACAAATTCCCTGTTTTTATAACACCAGTCAGTAACTGTTAGGCATAATCCAACTGGCATCTGATTTCTTGATTTCAGCTGCAGAACAGGAGTGTTAGTCTGTGAAACATGAAAGGATCTGGATTTTATGAAGGTGCTGTTGGCATTGAAAGGAAGAGTATTCCATTTCTCTGATTGGTGATGGGGTTTTTTGTTTGCTTTTACTTTTGTATTAAATTTACTGTTGTTTGAAGTAACACACGGCACTATTAGAGATTGCAGGCAGGAGTGACAAATTTCTCCTTAACTTACACCTCATACATGTGACAGGGTTTTGTAAAGACTTTAAGATATGCTCCTTTTCTCATATATAGTTATTTCCCATGTTTATAGTCCCTTTCACAGAGCAAGAAAGGGTATTGATGTTTAGAAGAAGAGGGGGAATGGTGTAATAGACAAAAAAGTGTCACTAATTTTAGCTTTTGGTTGTTTGCTTTTGTTTAAATTCACTAATGCTGCTTTACATTGAAATTCGTACAAAGTGTTTGAAGATGTGTTTGATTTTTTGGCCAGATTACTGGTGCAATAAGCACACTGTATATCAGTATGTCTTAAAAACTTCTAGTCTTATGTAGTCCAGAAGTTGAATCAAGATTTAAATGGCATGCCATTACCTATCACAGAGTTTGTATTTAACAAAGCTGCTCTGTGACCCTTGCAAAAGATGTAAAGAATTGTCAGAGGGGGTCCTGGCAATGCTTTAGGAGGAAAAAAAGAAGCCCAAACAGACAACCATCCAACTGAATTAAGAAAACCCCACAGCTTTTCTTTTGCTTTGCAGAAATTTGCTGTGCAATAAATGATTAAATCCAGTGAAATACAAGCAGGTTTTGGGAGTTTGGTCTCTAAAGCAAAAGCCAACAGAATGTGTTGAGGAAACAAAATGTTGACATCAAGCCCTAAGTGAAGGATTAGTAGTACACTGATTTGAAACAACTCATGCTCTCACTGTGTATTGACACCACACTCAGAATACCTGACAAGTCTGGTAGCCTTGGGGATTTTTTACATGGCAGTAATTATCACTGCTCCTCTGCACCTCTTGAGCAGAGCAGAAAGATCCTAAACAACCAGATCTACATCTCTTTTCTGTATACATCTTCTCTGCTCACTGGGAAGGCTGGTCCACAGTAGAATGAAGATTTCTGTCAGCCTCTTTCTTGAGAACAGTGAAGTTGAAAATACGAAGGTGGTTCCTGTAGTGTATTGAAATGCTAAAATCTTGTGAATGTGCATTTTTTTTCTAACTTTGTAGTAGATTGACCAGTTGAAGTTTTTGCATACCCCTGTTCATACTCTGCTATGGTCAGTACTGTCCTTAATATTGATCAAAGAAATGTTGGGCCTCAGAAGACACAAATGTTTATTTTTTTTAGGAAACGAGGACTTCTTTTTCATTGTACAGCTTTGTATTTTCTTTTCTCCTCTTTTTTATTTCTGGAAGCAATGTGCTTTTTTTAGTGATGTGATTCTTAAGTTATGCAGTAAGTACACTGGGTTATGCCACAATAGACATGAGTGTTGAGATTACATTAGGAGTCTCATGCCAAAATTTTAATATATATTAAATGTGTGCCAGAAACATTTTACAACTGACCTTTGTGATGAACCTTGAGAAAGGAAATTTGGTATGTAATAACTAATAATATTGCTAAGTTCTCAGTAATTCTGCACTTTATTGAGCAGCAGTAGGATTTATATTCTCAACCAACTTGTTGCCCTCCCCTGCAAACTTTGTGTTGACAAAGAGCATGTCTTGTACAATGACTCATGGTTTTCTTTTTGAACTAATTCAAGCACAGCAAGATCAACTATGCATTTCAAACAATCCTTAATAATTAGAGGTGGTAGTCTTCTCAGCATCAGTGAGGTTATGAGAATTATTTAAAAGAGCACCTTCAGTTGAACCTGTGAGCAGTCTATGCAGGTATTTTGTATTGAATGTTCTGTGGGCCCTACTTGTAAAGGAGAATCGGGGGATGCACCTAGAGCCATGATTTTCCAGCTGTATGCACTGCTGTTATGGTAGTTCTTGTGGTAGTCAAGTAGTTCACTTCCAAACTTTTCTAACTAATTCTCTGTTTTTATTCCCTCTAGGACATTGGCTTAGCCTATATAAATCACCTGGTGGAGAAAGGAGAGTATGACCTGGCTGCTCGGTAACCTAGTATTAAAGATCTTCTTTGCTGGCTAAAGTGTGTCTGTGTGGGGAAAAAGCAAAAACAAATTACGATTGTGAAGTATTTACGGATGTTGATTTTCTGTGTGTTCTGGAATTTCTGAAGTTTCAAAACATAGAGGTGTATTTCAGTGCCATATATTTTTTAGCCTGTAGTGTCCTAAAAGTTACTGTAAATTTTAACTGGAATTGAGGCATATATTTTTGAAAGTAAGCCTTGATTTTTCAAAGTCACACTAGATTTTCAAAACCAAGGTTTTCTTTGGATTTTGATAAACTCAGTTATTAGTGTGTCATTGCACATAAGACCATCAGAAAATAATTTGATTTTGCATAGGTATAAACAAAAATGTCAAATATGGAAATCTAAAGTAAGGATCAGAAATTACCCAAGGTTTTTGTTTTCATGTACATATAAGCAAAAGCATATCTTTTTAAGTGTTCTATTTTTCTCAGCTGAGATTTAAAAACTTCACTCATAATGCTGACCAAGAGAGTGGCATCTCTGCCCATGGTGTGTGGACTTCAACTAGATGATGTTTAAGCTCCCTTCCAATCCAAACCATTCTATGATTCTATGAAAGCTAATATCGCCCTAATCACTAATGGTGAATGCATAATAAGCAGTTAGTCCTCTTGGATGCAACAGAATTTTAAGGTTTGAAAGAAGGAGAACCTGGCATACTCTACTTAAAGTGGTGGTTGCCAAAATAAGTCACTTTTACAAGTGTCGTGATAGGAAGAAGGAGAAAGGAATCCTTGTAGTAATGCTGTTACATTTGTATTACTTTCTGTACCTACTTTTGTTCTCATCTCTTTCATTTTACTTCCAGAAAGTGCCAGAAAATCCTTGGCAAAAACACAGAACTGTGGGAATTTGAAGTTTACAAGTTTAAAGAAATAGGTCAGCTTAAAGTAAGTTAATTTCTGTGTCTGCACTCAAGTAATTTGTATGTTGTACTTACTGTTTGTATTAACCAAGTATCTAAAGCATCACGTTTAATGGCCCTGTTCTGGTATTGCTGCCCAGATCTCTGTTTCTAGACAGCTGTCTTTCTGATTGATGTGTATATGTCTTAAAACAATGTTGGAGGCATAGTGCTACGCATTTTACTTGTTGGCAGTCTCCAGCATGAAAGACCCACCCCCAAGGCTTTTACTTGCAAAGATGCTCACAGTTAAATACATCTTTCCCATTTACTTTTCATTCATTTCCAGTATGTCCTAAAAATCCTACCCCAAGTATTAAGGAAAATAGACTATGCGGGTGCCAGTCATTCTGGTAAATCCAGGTCCATTGCAACAGTTACACAACTTTTAAGAATTGCAAAGCGACAGTGAAGACCTATGCTGTGTACTAGAAATGGTGGTAAGAAAGAGAAGCAGTCTGCGCTGTCTGGTATTTTCCCTAGTCGCAAGCCAGCTACTACAACAGTACACATTTAATGTGAGACTCTCAGTTAATAAACTGCACAGGACATAAAGCCTAGTACTGTCACCGCTAAACCAATTGAAAACTTCATGCCCACTCCCTTTGGTAACATGTGTACATTTACTCCTGAATTTTATGTCTTCCTATTCAAACTCAATGAGCCAAAAAGGATATACTATTAAGATCTCACAGCATGCAGTCCCTTGCTGGTTTTGAGCTATTTAATTCTCTTAAAGACCAATAGTGTTTTGGTATTACGAACTTCAGAAATGTCTGACTTCTGTTTCAGAGCCACTCCAGTGCAAAAACAGCCTTACCTTTAGGATGACTTCTTTGTGGTTTGGTGCATTCTTTACTACTTTGGAACATGAAATCCTATGTTTCTGTTTCTTTATTTCAGTCCAATAAAGGACTTGAATGCCGATATAGGTGAATTTTTGGTACGCTACTTCTTTTGGGTTCATTTTGGTTTTTAGCTGCAAATGTCTGGAAGGGGTGTTTGTCTTGTCTCCACTCACATCATCCAGCAGACTGTAAAATACAGAAATATTTGCAGGTTTGTTGCAAAAACATCTCTGCGCAGTTACTGCCTTTCTAAACAGTTGGCTGGTTTTAGCTTTTAGAATATCTTTTTTCTTCTTAGATCCTAGGCCCAGGAACTCTTAGAAATATATGAGATGCAGTCCATTACATTATTCAGGTTCAAGTTGCAGTTCTAGAAAATACCTGCCTTATTTCACTGTTTCAATTGTGTATAACTTTTCCCAGATTTCTAAAGATGTCTGAATATCATAAAGAATGAACTAAATTAAGCCAGAGCTAAATGAAGGGGTCCTTATAATGCTTGGGAGCACTTGTGTGGAATTTTTACCTACTTACATGACTAGCAGATATTAAACACCATATTGTAACTGGCCTGTAATGGCTTTAAGCCCTGATGAGGAGACTATTTGAGATTAGAAACAGAGTTTATTTCAAAACAGAATTGTCTTGGAAGAATTTGCACTGCATGTAAGTTGTTACCTGAAATCTGATGTTTCAAATCTAGCATGATTTGCCAATAAGGGGACCATAAACTAAAGGCTTGAAATTTCCTTCCTGCGCAAAGGAATTAGTGATACCCCAGTGTCAAAGTCTATGGGATGAGTTATGTTTGTCTCTGTGTGTGTGTGTGGTTTCAGGGGGTTTCTGAGAGTTCTGTAGTAAGCAGTCCTGTTTGGCTACCGAAGGTTGCATTTTGATACCTTGATGTTTCTTGTCTTCAGTGAATGTCTTCTAGCAAACCTAGTTGTGTCAGTTTCAAGATTCTAGAGCCTTGCAGTGATCTGTTCCTCTCTTCCTCCAGCCGCGGTGGCTTGAGGGAGTTACGTGCTTGTGTTGCCTTTTGCCCAACCTGGAAATGAACTCAAGATAATTTTAGTAAGGAGGTAATATAAAAGAGAATCTTTATTTGAAGGCCTTCAGGAGCAGTTATGGAAAGATGTGCACAAAAGCCCACCACTACAGGGATGAGTACATATTTATAGGTTTTAGGAAATTAGCATAATTGATAAAAAGCACCAGTTAGGAGGACAGGTGGCAATGTAATTCCCCCCCGGGTCAAGCCCCATCTCTGGAGCGCCCCCTTCAGCACTAGTTGTACTTTGTCCATGAGAATGTATGTTGAAGAGTTGTTCTCTGCCTTGGTTCCCAGGAAGAACCAAGATAGCACAGGGCCTTGAAGGCCTTATACTTCCTGGGGCTTGGAGCTCTGGAATTTCTTTTGTCTTTTTGCTTAAGAAAAGGTCATGGAAAAGTACTAGGAAAACTAGTCACTAATAAATAGATGACAGAATTACAAATGTATGTGTGAAGAATACAGAGAACAGAGAAAAAAGGGCAAAACCCAAGTGGCATCACTTGTGCTCAGTTCACTTCAGTATAGAATCTACTGTCTCAGTTCAAGCAGCTGAGAAAGGTGGATGGATTCAAAGTAAGGTTTCAAACTCTGTGATTGCTGGCTGTTGTGGCATGAGGGGATACGCTCCATTCTGTTTGCTGTGACAGCAGTGACTTTCAGCAGTGGTGCAGGATGATCAGCTAGGAGCAGCAGTGCTTTAACCAAAACATTGGCTGGAAGACATTTGAAAGGCTTCACCTGACTGTAGTGGGCATAGTAGAGAGCAGCACTATCCTGACAGGCTCTTTCATCTCTTACATATCCATTGAGGAATAAGTAATTTTTGTTCTGCCTTATTGGTGAGATGGTTTAGGCTATCTCATGTCAACTTTTATATGGGCTTTCTTGTGTATACCTCATCCTTATATTTATTGATGAAAAGTCTGAAAGCAGATCTTGAAAAGAAACGAGGGAAGAAAATACTTCTGTGTATAGTATCCCTTTTTTTATTTAAAGTCACTTTACCACATAGTTCAAGAATTGGTACAAAGGCAGTCTGATTCAGAAGCTTTTTTGTCTGACCTGGCTCCCTAACTGCAGCTTAAAAATAAAATAGGAAGAGTTTGTAACCTCCAGCATGGGTCTTAGATCACCTTTGTACCAAGGCTTAAAAATAACTTGTATGCTTCTTACATGCTTCTTGTATGCTTAGTCTTTCCTGAGCATGGTGGTCAAACTACAGGAGGTGGCTGTGTTTTTTCTTCAAAGCAATGGGACATGGGGCAGGAGAAATTTCCTTCACGAAGCAGCCTGTCTCAATCACAGGAAGGCAACTGCACCTCTCCAGAGCTCGCTGTGTGGCCATACTGCAGCCAAGACTTGCAACAGTATGTTGGGCGAGGTTGTTCATTTAGGAGGTAGCAGGAAGGTAGAAAGTGGGAGTGAAACAGCCATTGGAGATTGTCTTCTGCCTTTTAGTCTCCAGTTAATGTCCAGCTTGCTTCCTCTATGGTCAAAAGAGACTTTCTATGAAGGGAGCAGGAATATGATACCCCAGAGCAGCCGTCAAGATTGTACCCTGAGTTAACTGATAAATTTTGTGACCGCTGGTGGGAGCTGATGTTGGCAGGACTACGTTTCAAAAACTGGCCAAGTCCAAACACAGGGACAGGAGAGGTCTAAAATGTAGTGACATGTTATTTCTCCTGCTTTGTTCAAGCAACTTCAGTAACAAAATGCTATTGTACCATGTGCCAATAGCGGGCAACAGGCAACATCTCTGAATGTTTGGAGGAATTTCACTGGTGTTGGTCCCTCAGCTACAAACTCTACAATCCCCAGACAGCTGGTAGCAGTAGGATTTGTTTTGGCTGGTGGAAATAATCTTGGCCTCTAGTTACATGGAATAGTAGTGCTAATTAGATGCTGTGCTGAAATTCCAGGGTATGAGCTGATGTATTCTGGCAGATTCTCATCTCCTGCTTGCTGGAATGCAATTCCTTAACACCTTCTATACAGTAACAGATCACATGCCTTCACCCTTCTCATGGAGAGATGTATTTCCAAATTAATTTTCAATTGGGTATGTAAAAATAGCCCTTCATAGAATGTGGTGACCCCAAAGTAAGTCATAATTCAAAATTACACGTATATTTTGCTTGCATGGTCAGGTTCTTCTTGTGGGAGTGCTACAGTAGTGGGTTCTGTGAGAAGCTGGCAGAAGCTTCCCCCATGTCCATCAGAGCCAATGCCAGCCAGCTCCGGGATGGACCCACTGCTGGCCAAGACCAAGCCAATCAAGAATGACAGGAACACCTCTGTTATAACAGATTTAAAAACAGAGAAAAAAAGTTATTGCACAGTTGTAACTGTGACCAGAGAAGAAGCAAGTGATAATATGAGAGAGGAGCAACTCTGCAGACACCAAGGTCAGTGGAGAAGGAGGAGGAGGAGGTGCTCCAGGCACCAGAGCTGAGATTCCTCTGCAGGCCATGAGCCAAGCCCATGAAGCAGCTGTGTCCCTGCAGCCCGTGGAGGACAAAGGGGATGCAGAGATCCACCTGCAGCCTATGTAGGAGCCCGTGCTGGAGCAGGCTGTGCCTGAAGGACTGCATCCAATGGAATGGAGCATTGCAGCAGTTCATGGAGAACTGTTGCAGCAGTTCATGGAGAACTGTTGCCCATGGGATGGACTCACGTTAAAGAAGTTTGTGGAAAGCTGTCTCCTGTGGGAGAGACCCCACACTGGAGAAGGGGAAGGAGTCCTCTATCTGAGCAGCAAGAGAAGCAACATGTGATGAACTGACCCCATTCTCTGTCTCCCTGTGTTTCTGGGGTGAAGGAGGTATAGCCCAGGAAGGAGGAATAGATGGGGGAAGGTGTTTTTGAGATTTATTTTACTTCTTATTACACTGCTCTGGTTTGATTATTAATAAATTCAATTACTATCCCAAATGTGAGTCTGTTTTGCTATGATGGTATTTGGTGAGTGATCGCTCCCAGATCTTATCTTAACCCATGAACCTTTCATTATATTTTTTCTCCTCTGTGCAGTTGCGGAGGGAAGTGAGAGAGTGGCTTTGTTGGGTGCCTGGTGTCCAGTCAGGGTCAATCCACTGCAACACATTTTTCAGTTAATAAATCTTTATACCTTTTTACGAGGCCAAGACTTAAAAAAATGGATTTTGAAAACATTCTTGTTTTGAGAGGTCTTTTATGTGGTTTTTTTTCTAAATTACTACTGGTCTCTTAAGGACAATGGCTGATTCTCCTATTCTGATTAGTATTTTGCCACCTGTCTCTCAAATGATAATTCTTTTAAATGAGTTATAAAATTCCAGTGTGTATAATTGTAAAGTAAATAACTTCTGAGTGTTGCTTACAAGTGTGAGTTTATAAGGCTTCCAGTGATTACCAGGGGCCATGTTTTGCATAGAGCCTTGTTCTTTTGTTTCACAAGATTTTTTTTTTCTATCAGTATGTCAGGATGCTACATGTCATTCCTCATCTGACACTTTGTTCTCTTTGTTCCTATAGGCAATTAGTCGTTACTTACCAAGACGAGATCCAGTTTTGAAACCTCTGATCTATGAAATGGTCCTTCATGAATTTTTGGAAAGTGACTATGAGGTACTGCAGCCTGATGTTTCCACATCAATGTGTCCCATGGTTATTGCCAGCCAAATACCCTTAGCAGTGAAGAATTCTGACAGCAAATTCTCAGATGTATTCAAACAGATTATCAGTGGACAGTTCCACAATAATGACAACATTTAAAAGTTGAATTTTAATTTTTAGAGAATAAACAGAATGTTCTTCAGAGTATGCAAATACCATGAGATTGATTATTTATTAGACTGTTATTTTTAGTTTGTTTAATGTAGCATAAGGGTTAAGGTGATTCACAAAGCCTACAGCACCTGAAAGAGACTCAGCTCCATGAATCATAATAACATTGCCTAAGAAGGAAAAATCTGTGTTCTGCACTGTACATGTCTGTGGGCACGTGAAAATTCCTTAAAGGTTAAGGACAGCAGATATCATCTCAGAAGCTTAGCTGAAGCTTTGATGTTTTGAAATGCTCCTTAGGCCATTCTTTCTATTTCTGTTACAATCTCTTATACTTTTAGGGGTTTGCAACCCTAATAAAAGAGTGGCCTGGAGATCTGTACAACAACACAATCATAGTTCAAGCTGTAGTGGATCACCTGAAGAAAGATCCACAGAACAGGACTTTGCTACGCACACTTGCAGAATTGTGAGTACAGTTTTAAATTCCTGTTACAAAAAGTTCACTCAAAATAGTGTACTGCAGTTTATCCATATTTGCTTAGCTCTCTTAACAGAAATCTTCTTTGCTGCAGTCTACAGAGTATTGGCTTTCTCTCCTCTCCACCCTGCTGATTGCACAGCTTAGCAATTCTTTACCCTTCCTTGTAAAGTTCACATTGAGTATGAAAGCAAATTGTTAAGCATGAGATTGGATTTCCTACTCCTCTTTCCAAAGTAAATAGCTAGCATTCCTCTTCATGCTGTCAGAAGAAACCTCTTTTCTGAAGTGTGCATTTCAGAATTACCCATGTGAAAGTAAAGTGGTGGGGGGGTTTGTCCACTATTTAAGAAGTAGTGTATTTAGGTTTACTGCATGGATGGAAATATTGACTGGAAAATGTGCCAAAACTGATCTGGTTCTTGGTCACTTTGTACAGGGATAAAGCTCTTCGATTTTCTCAGACTGTTCACTGTGTTATTTTCATACTGCTTCTTTGAAGAAGGAAGAGTTACTGTCTATTGCTATGTTACAATCTGCCCAAAAGTTTCAAGACAGCAATGTTTTTTTAGCTCTGAAGAGTGTTACAATTGGTTTCCAAGAATTGAAAGGCTAGCATTTTGTGTGTTGAAAATGGAGAATGAAAATGCAGAAAACTGCAGGTCAGAACACAAATGAAGGCCAGTATAAACAGAGGTGAAATTAATGTTGCCTGATGTTTATTTCCCTTTGCAAAAATGAATCACAGCTCTATTTAGATATCTATAAAATCAAGTAGTATCCTAATGTTTTACATACTAGAATATGTTTATATTTTCTCTCGTAAATGATTTTCCTACACTTAAGTATGAAACATTACTTATATTATAATCCTGTTTTTATCAGGTACACTTACGATCAGCGCTATGGCAGAGCACTAGAAATCTACCTAACTCTGAGGCACAAAGACGTCTTCCAGTTGATCCACAAGCACAATCTCTTCAGTTCTATCAGAGACAAAATTGTTCTGCTCATGGATTTTGATTCAGAGGTATGGTGATCTTAATTATTTTATATTCACTTTCTTCTAGATATAATTTAACTGATTAAAAATAAATTATCTAAAGATGGTGTTGAAGCAGAGAGTGTGTTTGTTGCATCTGGATACATAAGGAAGGTTGTTTACCTGGATTGCAAAATAATCGACCCAGGTTGTTTGCCTGGATTGCAAAATAATCGACCCTTCATATTTCCATTTGTGTTTCCTTTCCATTTCCATTTGTCACTCTTTGTGAGAAAAATGAGTGTCCACATCATTTGAGGTCATTGTTGTGATTCTCAAGTCACAACATTAAATATCAT
Organism: Promerops cafer; assembly: GCA_013398275.1. Taxonomy (NCBI): domain Eukaryota; kingdom Metazoa; phylum Chordata; class Aves; order Passeriformes; family Nectariniidae; genus Promerops; species Promerops cafer. The sequence continues at coordinate 50,869 of VZSE01010662.1, read as the reverse complement.
TTCACACAGAATATCATTTCACTGTTATACTTCCTGTATTTTGAATCAAATAATGGTATTAGTAAGCCAAAGAAAGGAGATAGTGAATTTATTTAGGCATATATTAAATGTACTTGCCATTTTCCTTTCACCACAGAAAATGAATCTGCTTCTGAAAGTTTGCAAGGTTATTAACCTAAATTCCAAAACTCAGGAAGTGTTTATTCCATGCTGAATTCTATCTTCTTTCTTTCCAGCTGGCTATAAAACCCAAGCAAATGAGTTTTGGTGTGATTGCTGAGAAGATAACCAAGTAGATCTCTTTTTTCAGTGCAATAGTTGTTTAAGCACTGTAGCTAAAATATGGATCTCTACTGTTGGTGATCATCTTTAGTATGCCCATTCTAAACTACATGGAGAAAAAAGACGATAATTTTTTTTTAATCCAGTAGAGTAAGTCGTATCAGGAATCTGTGGTTTGGTATGTTTTGAAAGTGAAGCAAAAGTCTGCTCTTGAAAGAGGAAGCAGAACCTGAATCCTGATGGCTACTTGGCTTATATGGTCTTGTCTGCTTGATTAATGGTATTGGTGTGCAGGTAGTTTGGAGGAATCCAGTTGTGAAACAGGTTGAATTGTGTGTTTCTTTCATAGTCATCACCCTGTAGTTCCCTTTTGAGATGGAGCAAATAGTATTTCTACATCGTTTGGGAGTGGTTTTTTTATGACTGATGGTGATTCAGTGGGCATGCTTCACCTGCAGTGTAGGTGCACAGCATTTATTGCTATTAGTGAGGGAACTTAGGAGAAGTATTCTGGAAGAATACTGCAATGCTGTCCTGTCAGGATATGCTGGTATTATGTAAATTGCTCTCTGAATTTCTGTTGCTGAAAAGAGTAGGTCTGTCCATCTGACACCCATCAGTGAATAAGCATAATACTATACAGAGTGTGAGAAAATATGTGTACCTGTTTCCTACCTGAGTTCTCTTTCTCTCTTGTAGAAAGCGGTAGACATGCTTTTGGATAATGAAGATAAAATTTCTGTGAGTATAACAAGTTTATGGCATGGCAGTCCAATGCTAGCTTTTATTACCTGTCCTCCTTTCAGTTTTGCAAATGTGATGTTTATCACAGGTTTGTTTTCTTTCAGATTGACAGAGTTGTCGAAGAATTAGAAAACAGGCCTGAGTTACAGCACGTGGTAAGTATTCCTGTATTCTGTTGATTTCAAGTTAAGCTGAATAAACTCTTGGCTGGACATACCTTTTACAGGTGTGTTTATCTTGTCAAAGTGCACCTGACACTGAAATGTCATAAATCATCAGAGACAAAGTGGCTACTTCTGCCCATTTCCTCTTTAGTGTGGCCATAGCATCTTCACAGCAGTTAAATGATCTTAAAATGTGTACCTGTGAGAATTTGATAACATAATGCATCCTTATCTCTTTATAGCATTGTAGGCAGTTGTCTTTTCTGGTCAATTACTTCTTGCTTTTATTTCTCCTTTTTCCCTACCGAAAAATGGGGTTGGTTGGTGAGTGCAGCTCTGAAATATGTTTTGCTGATCCATAGAGAAAGTGAATTGCTTGTCTTTCTGAAGCTACAACTTCCATACACTGTTGAATTGTTCTTGTTTGTACAGAATTACAGTATCACTCTAAGGCTGTGGCTCCACACTGTTATTGCAAAGGCTTCTCTTTGGTTTGAACATGCTGTCAGTGGAGTACATAATGTGTGACTGTGGGCTTGGGCTGTATTAGAGAGGGAAGTTTAACTTGCTGCTGGTTACAGATAGGGCTCAGGTATTCATCTGGTGGAGAGGTGATTTATGAGTTAGAGATCTGATTATGGGAAGCAGATCTATGAAAAGTGCAGTCCCCAGCCCAAGAGCTATGCAAAGGCAACTGACAGACTGTCAGCTTACAGAAGGGATGCATACAGAGAAAGGCAACAAAGATGGTGAATGGTCTAGAGGGGAAGCCATACAAAGAGCAGCTGAGGTCACTTGGTTTTGTTCAGCCTGGAGAAGAGGAGACTGGGGGGAGTCCTCGTAGCTATTTGCACCTTCTTCACAAGGGAAGCATCAGCAGGCACTAAAATCTTCTCTGGTGACCTGTGACAGGACCCAAGGGAGCAGCATGAAGCTGTGTCAGGGTAGGTTTAGGTTAGATATAAGGAAAAGCTTTGCCCAGTAGAGTGGCTGGGCACTGGAACAGGCTTCCACTCTGGAGAAGTGGTCACAGCATCAAGCCTATCTGAGTTCAAGAAGAATTTGGACAATGCTCTCAGGAGCATGGTGCAGTTCCCGGGGCTGTCCTGTGCAGGCCAGGAGTTGGAATTTGTTTATCTATGTGGTTCCCTTCCAAGTCAGGAGTTTCTATTATTCCATTAATAATATTGAATACGTGGGTTTGAATTCTGATTATTTTTTGATTCCTAGTATTTACACAAGCTTTTCAAAAGAGACCACCATAAAGGCCAACGATATCATGAGAAACAGATCAGCCTTTATGCTGAATATGATCGACCAAACTTACTTCCATTTCTCAGAGACAGCACACACTGCCCACTGGAAAAGGTAAGCCCCAAAAATCTAAGCATAGGTCCTTGATTTCTATGTCTGGTCTGTATCTTGTAGTCTTGTGAATTTCAAGCTGTGTCTGGTACTGCCCTCTACTGCCAATATGAGGGATCCTTTGAGTTTGTGACCATCACCTGCAGTTTGCTTTGCAGAGCTAATGACACTTGAGACTTTACTCTCTCAGTTCACAGGGCAGGAATTGATGGGTATTTTTAATGTGGAAGTTCTGAATTCACATTTGATGTGTAGCTACAACATATCTACTCATCAGTGCTTATCCTGACTGAACAGGAGGTTATGGGTTCAAGAAATTGACAATCATTTTGCCAAATCTAGGAGCTCAGTGCTAGATCTTGAAAATCCAGTAGCTGTAACTGTAGTTATTCTATCTTTTTATTGTAAGGCCATGTTTCTCTTGAATAATATCCACAATATAAGTACCTGAACTAACAGGGCTAAAAGTATTTTGTCTTTGTACTTTGGCTAATACACTTGGGTTTTTACAGAGTACCAGGTTTCCATCTTCTAATATTTTTATATTTTTTTCTATTTTCCTTCCGTGCTCTTTCTTGTCAAATTACAAAATGCATAAAGGTAAGGCCAGTCTTGAGTTGTTTCGCCTGCTTGAATTAATGTGAAATGAATGGAAATTCTAAGTTTTCCAATTTAGATGGGTCAGTATTTTATTATCTGTATTTGTTGCTGTTAATTGCTGAGCAGAGCAGACCTTGTGAAAGCACGCCTATCCATATGCAGCTGTAATGATGACACAGTGGAGTAGTTTTCAAGTGTAATATTGAATGTTGTATTTTACATGGTTAACATCCCAAAGAAAACTAGTACTGTTCCTGGTACCTCTCTTGTTTTGCATGCTTTTGTCTACCGGAAAATACGTTCTTAGGATTGGAGAATTGGGATTTGTTGAAACCATTACCTAAAACTAGATTGACTAGCTTAGGCAGTGAGCCTGAGAGGTTTCCAGCCAGAAACTTTGGTCTACAATATTGGCTTACTTATTTTTAACTTTCTGATTCTTAGTTTCTACCTTATGTATTATTCATATGATCATGGTTTTATGTATAAAACCTTACCTGCATTTTCTTTTAATTTTGAGGCAAATTAGTTTTAGTTATTGCACATCCAGCCTCCTATCTTTAGTGGCAGGTGGTGCAGAATAGTGCTGTGTGAAACTGATGCTCATTGCTGGCACTGCTTTGCTGAAGGTACGGGCTATGAGCAAGAACAGGTCAGAGACCCATCAGCTTCTGGAAGGTGTGGTGCAGTAATCACCAAAGTCAAGAAAGAAGCATGTCAGAAAAAATGTGTCATTCTAACCTTAATGTTAAAATGATAACATCTTTCAGTAAGAAGCTAAGGAAGAGAGGAAAAGATACTACTAATTCTGTAATTGTACTTCTTACCATGCATGTCGTATAGTAACCCTTCTTGTGACTTACAGATCTTTGTTCTAAGAAAATGAAAAGGGGATTCCCAGTTACCACTATTTTCAGTTCCTGTTAAGCAAGTTCCAACACAGTTTATAAATTGCAGAAAGCAATTTCTGTTTGAAAAAAACCACTCTGATTATTGCTCTAATGAAATTATAAACTCATCAAGAAGAAATAATTTGTGCTCTCTAGAAGTAAGCCACTTTTAGTCAAGTGCAGTTTAGCAAACATTTTAAAAATGAGCTGGAAGAGAAGTAGGAATGTTCCCTGTTTTCCTCTAGAGGGAGCATGACAATCAGGAAATGGCAGTATCTCGAACTACTGAATACTTGGTGCTTTGTAGTTCACCTTTTAAGTAGAGAGGGAAAAGAGGGCTGTCAGCTATGTATATAACTTATTAGTATTATTCGTTCCTTCATTCGCTGAAGTATCTAGTTGGTAATTCATTTACCCCTAGCCCAAAATTTGTTGTCCATATCTCTAATCTTTATAGTAACCCTTCAGAAATAATGAGAATTGGAAGGAAAAGTTAATTCCTACCTCATCTTTGATTGTAGCAATGCTTTATGTATTTAAAGTTTTGATTTCCAAGTGTGAAGTTTGGTGAACAGTTGTCTTTACAAGAATGCTATGAATCTTGAGCTTGCTTTCTGTTTCCATATTGGAAACAGACATGGCATTGTCTATGGCATACCAGCCCTGCTGATTTCCTGTTACTACAAACTCGTTGGTAATCAGTTTGGTAGTTTCAATAATTGTGCTAGTTTCCAACTACACACAGATTCTGGTAGCTGCTGAAGATATTTAGCCCTCAGGTCTTTAAACCAAATTTACAATAAATGCTTCCATATTCTTTCATATTTGTTATTTTGCACTGTCTTCTTAGTACAAAATTTGGAGGGCACCGTCTCTCCTGAAACCATTCTGGTTACCCTGAGATTTTCAGCCTTGTGTTATTAATGAATGTCAAGCAGACTTCCATCACTAGAGACCACATAAGTCCACCCACAGAACAAGCCTTGATAGCAGATAATCTTAATGTTTTGTATTAACCAACTTTTGGAGGCAGAATAAAGAAGTTGCTGGTAGAATTAAAGGCAGAGGTTGACGTAGTTCAGACTGAAATACCTGTTCTGTCCCCAGATTTATTCAGTCTCAGAGAAGAATTTTAAAGAGAGTCATGGAAATCACGGAGTTTCTCTTCTTAATTAAGGAGGACTTGGCAGTGCTTATTAAGGGAGCTGTGTTCCTGTCAAAATGAATAATGTAACTTCGTGGAAAAATCACTTCAAGCTTTTTGCAGCATTTGTGATCAATAAAATTTCATGTTCCGTGCTCTTCTCTCTTCTCTTCCATTACATTCAAGGCTCTTGAGATCTGCCAGCAGAGGAACTTTGTAGAAGAGACAGTCTATCTTCTGAGTAAGTAACTCAGAATAAATAACTGTGATCAATTACAACACTTTTAAACTTGTAATAAAGTTTATGGTGTGAAGATATATTGTCTAATATCTAAACCAAATAACATGATTTAGAAAATGAAACAAAACACTGGATATATATGATGTCTTAACTTCATATATTGTGTTACTGTGCTTTTTACTTGGTGTTCTTCTGCGGTTCTGGAAGTGTTGCGGGGGCTGTGGGGAACAAGTTGGGTGGGGAGGTATTTCTGATACAATCTCCAAGAGAAGAGGAATACTGTTGGCTTTGAAAAGAGAGGAGAAATTAACAAATGCTTCTGGATAAAACAAATGTTTTATTCTGAATGCATCTCAGAAGCTTAGTATTATCGTTTGCTGAGATGAAAGATTTGCTTATATTGCTTTCTATAATTTTTTTTTCTGTAAAATTAGTTGTAAATCAACTCCTTCAGCTGGCCAAGAAATCTACCTCTGAATGAGAGGCATTGGAAGACTTATATGTATGTTTATGTATTAATCATGAACAGAATAGTAAGCATTTTTTTAAACAATCTCTGGTTTGGTAAGAAGAATATTTTGTGGATCATTTCAGTGGAGAGCAGGATTTACTAATGAATTTATTTTAAAAATAGTTCATAATTTCTGCTACTTCTTCCTCTTATTTTTAATGGGTGTAAGCTGCACTATACTTACTGCAAATTAAGAGGGCTCATGTGGGCCCTTGAAGCTGGTATATCATGTTACAGTTTACGTCCGTACACATACACACACTCCCCCCATGTTAGATGTTGCTGCAGTTCAAAACCTCAAATATGACCCATCCTTGAGAAAGCCTCCAGGTCCCAGTCCAGCAAACTGCTCCAAGCACTTGTTCATATTATACTGATTTGCATTCCTACATCTGAATAGACTAGATTTGGTCTTAGTTGAATTAGTTCAAGTCAACTTCACACTTACAAAATTCTTATTGAAAGGGCACTGAACACTGATGAGCAATTAGCATTTATAATCTCTTATTTTTCCTTCCAGGCAGAATGGGTAATAGCCGCAGTGCCTTGAAGATGATAATGGAAGAATTGCAAGATGTAGATAAAGCTATCGAATTTGCCAAGGAACAAGATGATGGAGAACTTTGGGAAGATCTCATTTTATATTCTATTGACAAACCACGTAAGTGGGATAGTTTCTGGGAAGCCTTGCATGTGTGGAATGCTATTGCAATTAAAGGATTGAATTATTCACATGTATGTTAGAGAAGGCATTTATGTATGGTCAGGGAGATGTTCTGGTTCATGAAGCACAACGCAGCTGTCCTACTGTGCATAAAAACTTGCAGTAAGGCAGTGTGAGGGTATGCTACACAATGAATACTTGGAGGCTGAACATTGAGTAAGCTCTGCATAATTACGTCCTTAATGACAAATCAGGGGGACAGTAGTGCTTTTAGTTTAGCAGAATGAGACTTTATTTTTAGACAGCCTCAAAACGCATTCTGCAGGCTTGATGAGGATTTTGCATAGTATGTTATTACAACTGCTTCCCTTCAAGATTCTGAAAATGAAAAGCCTACACCTTTCTTCCCCTCAGTAAAACAACTGATTTATTTTGTTTCTGTGTTACAAAGGTAAGATTGGTAATAATGAGTGCATTTTGCCTTTCATTCATTATATGAATAGCTACTCCAAGTTAAAAGGTTAGATGGACTCAGAAACATAAGCATCAGTGTTGTCAAGGAGGCAGATTCAAAGAAGTTCAAATGACTAAGAAAAAAGATAATTTTCTTAACTATCTACTCCATTAGTTTTTGCAACCTCTTCTGGGGCTTTAAATCAAGACTTTAAAGTCTCTCTTGGGACCTCTTTTCTGGGGGATTGAGAGTCTTGTAGAATTAGTGTCAAAATATACATCTTTTCATCCCTTGGCTGCTAATTTTGAAAGGAAGAAGTGACCAGAATCTGTTAAACATCAAGAAGAATGGCATTCTCAAATTACCCATACTTGAATGCGTCACTAAAAGGGATGCTACAGTCAGTCACATCTTTAGAGCAAAAGGGATTCAAAGCATACAGAATTCTCTCTGTAAATCTATGTAACATTTTCTGCCTATATGCAGAGGAGCTCTAGTGATATTCCTCAGCTGTGGGGGTTGAAGAAAAAACACAGCCTTGAGTCATCATTCTAGTGGGTTTTTTAGCCAGATGCTCTTCAAAAAGCAAAAGACATCTATCGTGTCACTCTCACCAATGTTTAGAAACATACTGAAATCAGGTTAGGTGCTTGAAAATTTGTTTGTTAAACCCTGGAACTGGAAATGGAATTACCATATAAAGTAGTTAATTTTTTCACTCTATTTGCTTGAGTGCTCTTTTTATTGAATCAAAATGCATTATTTACTTGTGAGTTTGTGCTGGAGACTCAATTACAACTTTGCTGAATACGCTGGAAGGTCTGTAAATTGCCAAACTCTATCTTTCTCACTTTCCCAAAGGCTTGTATTCAAGTAAATACAGCTGCAAGAAACATACAAAAACTGTAAAAGAGACTTGAGGTTTACACTTAAAAGAGAGCTGTCAAGTAGCTTGTCACCAAAGTATCCTTTAATCAGGTATTTTGCTGGATTGTTTTGCTTAATTTCTTTGCCGCTTGATTTTCACAGCTTTTATTACTGGTTTGTTGAACAATATTGGAACCCATGTGGATCCTATTCTTTTGATCCATCGCATTAAGGAAGGCATGGAGATTCCTAATTTGAGAGACTCACTAGTGAAAATTCTTCAGGACTACAACTTGCAGGTAGATGTTGTATTCTTTATGGGATACTAATTTTCAGAGAGACAGCAAACCGTCTTTGTCACTGAACAGCACAAGAAATTGCTATCATGATTTGTTCAGTCATTGGTCATGGACACTGTGGGCCGACACAAAACTATGACAGAAACAGTAGAAATTGGCCAAGATTTCTCGATGGCTCCTAGCCCTTCTAAATGTCTTCCATACTGTCATAAACCTGGTGGGTAAGTAGAACTGGAAGTATCTTGAGTGATTCAGCCTATTTTACACTGCCCAACTGTCCAGTATTGGAAAGTTTCATGACCAGTACTTTCCATTCTCTTTCCCATGAATGCAGAGGCAGAATGGAGGCAGAATGCAACATGCCCTCACTGAAACATTCATCAGGTGTTAGAGCCATATGTTAAGTGTCATACTAACTGGAGGAAGATGAACTTTTAAAATCAAATTCATGTCGATGCAGAATCAGTTGATTAGAGCATGATTCTAATAATGCCAAGGTTGTGGGTTCAATTCCTGTATTATGGACCATTCACTTAAGAGTTGGACTCAGTGCTGCTTCCAACTCAGAATATTCTGTGCATGTGTTGCTGTTTATGCATTAAAAAAAAAAAATGGACTGTTCACTGGAAGTTCTTACCCCACCATAATTACACAGATAGGTGCAGTCCCCTACGTGGTTGCTTCTGACACGTGTTTGTAAGAACTTACAAGAAGCATACCTTTCAGTGTTCCCTGAAAGTAGCCAGCAGAGTGTGTTGCATTGCATATTTTAAATCTCCCTGCTACAAAAGGAGTCCCAAACTTGAATTCTCTGTTACGCTGTTCTACATCACTCTACTGAAAGAAAGATACGGATGCCTCCAGTGTGACTACACAGAGTCCAAGAAACCATAGTTCAGTAGGCAACTGAAACTCCGATTTTCTGAACCTCAAACATTTGTTCCCCGTCTACTATTAGTCTTTCAACATTTCGAGCAAATAGGTGGGCTCAATGGTTACATTAAGGTCATGGCTGGTATCTTGCCAGGCCAATAAAACCCATATCTCCCTTCAGGGCAGGGTTTAAGCCTAAGGCTTTTCCATTATTTTATTTTTATATGAACTTCAGATTATGACTTTGGCTATTTCAAAGAAGCATTTTACATTTCTTCCTCTCCCGTCACTTGTTATATGTGAGGAACTTCCCCAGATAAATAGATACATGTTTGCATATAATGCATGTTGTAACATTACTTCAGGTTTTGACTTCATGGGGTGCTAGTATCCTTTCAAAATGATACTAGCTAAATACTGTGCTGCAGTTCAACAGTTGCATCTTAATCTTGCTGCTGTCAGTACCACCATTGATCCTCCTGTTCCTGCATTCTCATGAAATCAAAATGTAATATTTGTTGTGTTTGCAGGCAGAATGAGAAAGTTTTGTAAGCATAGCTTCAGCTTTACACATATACAGAGTACATTGCATGGCTTCAGACAAAGCTGGTGACACCAATATGATCATGTTTTGGAGATGAAAGTATAATTTTTTCTTCAAATACCTTTTAACAGAATTACATTTGGATTAAATGCATGTATTTAACCTTGAAAATGATATCTAAAATGATTTACTGTTAGCATTGAAATGATTCATGGATTCAAAATTAATTTATTTTGAAGTAGAGTTGGATAGCTTTAAGGCTAAAATTTAGATTTCATAGGGATAATAGAAATTAGGGAAGCTTAATGTAATTTTTGCTTGACAGAAAAAAGTATAGCCCAAAAAAAGGCAATATTTCATTAGAGAAATGTAAGTTATAGTTTAAAATGTCTGTTCCTTAAGTGTTACTGGCAATGTGAAGTGCACTGTTTATGAACAGATGGTATATCTTACATTGAAGTTTAGAGATCTTATTGCTGGTCTTGCACACTCACCAAAGTAGCCAATTGGCAAGCTCAAATTTTATAGAGGGACTGTTTCTGCATTCAGCATGTGCTTCAGGACATGGCTGGGACTTTGGGTGAACGTTTAAGCAGCCTCTCCTTTCTGAGGGCAGTTCTGCCCTAGTGGAATTGTTATTGCTGCCTCATTAGCTGTTTTAAAGCTAGTCTTTGGGGTGTTTGTATGATGTGGCCTTTATTCTGGCCTGACACAACTGTGGCCTTTGGTAGAAACCTCCTGATGTGTAGCGTGGAGCATACCAAACATTTTGAACTCACTCAGAAATACAAATTTCATTGGCTATGATGTTCTGTATCTTCATCTTTTTGGATCTCAAGCTCTGTACCCATGTAGGTTTTATTGTTCTCATTTTCAAAGGCAATAAGAATCTTGTGCTAAGATCCATGAAGGAGGAGCACAGGTGAAAAAAGAACCTGCTGCTTGACTTGCAAGTCACTGCCTAACACAAAAACTGTGCTGGTCTTTTCATAATGATGGCTTCCCAAAAGATGTTACCGCTGTGCCATTATATTGTTTAATTGTGGGCTCCTTTTGCAAGCCCTGATAAGATTGTTTTATGTCTGTGTAAGCATGCAAATGCAAATTTCCTACTATGCTCTTGAGTTTCCATACCAGTAAACTTTACTTAGGTATGATGTGAAATATAGGTAGGAGTTAAAAGCAGTGCCTTTGACAGACTTTGTCTTTTTGAAAACAGTCCTTTCCATCCCAGCAAAACTAAGTAAATCAAACTGGATAGCTACCAAAGTATGTGTGACTCACAGTATGCATTAGAGAATCCAACAAGAAAGTCTGCTGCTGCAAATTTTGTTGTAATTTTTTTTTAATATGGACTCTTCCTTGAATAATTTTTGATAATGTTGGCAGATTGTAGACTGATTGCTTCACTATAAAAAATTGCCACCCACTAGATGAACTGCTGCCACTGCTCTGTATGCTATTCTAAGCTCACCTCAGCTTTGTGGTTAACTTTTGAAATCTGATCACTGCCAGCCAACCAAGCATAGCACTAAAGCAGAATTAGATACTGTTTTGGGCAAAAATAAAACATAGATCATGTACGACTTTTTTCTTAGGCTACTATTTCAAGTAAGGACTACTAATTTGCTTTTTGCTCTGACATTGCAGCTCTGCTTTTCAAGTAGGGATCTATTAACCTGCCTTCCAGAACACCCATTTGTATTTTCCAACTTCAGGAAATGCAGTTCTGCCATGAGCTTAAAGCTGAGCACACTTGTAACTATTCCCCTAAGCAGTGAAATATTTAAGTGGTTTTTTTGAATTAGGATTAAACCTTGATTTTTTTTGCACCTCTGAAGATAAATTATTTTGGTGTCTTGTCTTTGACATTGTTTCAGTTAATGTATTAAAACCATAGTACATAATCAAATGACACTCTTTGATTGTAATGATGAAAGTTTATTTACTGATGAAATAATGCTGATTTTAGTGTTTATACACTGTAACATTCACAAACAACAAAGTTATGGAGACATAGACAACACAGACAAAGTTATAGTTCTTTGAATTTTAGTAGGAGCATTTATCAAATAAAGTGTATTCTGAAGCTTTTTTTACTGCTTCTGAAGTCTATTTTGTTGCTGTCATAAATTTATACATAAATTAGACATGTCTTAAAGAGAAACCTGCTTACTTATTAGAAATTACACATTCCTAGTGCTTTAAGCGCAAATAAATCACCATTCTCCAGGTTTCTAAAGCATTGTATCACGTCTCCCAAACGAGGCTGATAGTAAAACCTCCTTATTTGTAGACTTGTGAGTTAATTATAAGCCTGTTATGCTTTCCAAATGTATAAAATAGGTGTCTTTTCAGCTTTGGTTTTTATCTGAATGAAATGCAAGAACTGCTGGTGGTATTGGAAGAGGCTTAAATATCTCCCTTGTTTTAGAAAGAAATGCTTCATTTTTCACCCTTTCTATGTCATTTGTTAGAATAAACCTTTGAAAGATGTTGATTTCCTAAGACTCCTTTTCCCCAGGCTTTAAAATATAGAAGCAATTTGTTTAGATTTAGTACTTAGAGATTTTGTGGATTAGCCATTTCACTCAAACATTGACTTACTAGTTTGCACTTTAATTGAACCTGCAGTAACTTTCATGGGGAACAGACATTGATCCATTCACAGAATTCACATCTATCCATTCATAATAGAGTTTATGAACTAGCAGAACCCAATGATAATCCAATGAATGCTGCTTGAAACAGCACCTGGAAAAATTGTTAGGTTATGCTCCTGAACATGACTAAAAATGCTGTTCAGACACCTTGGAGGCACTAGAGGGCAGGTGGCAGCTTGCACAGGGGGACATGTGCCTTTTGGCTGTAAAGACTAAAAATAATGTGGTTTTAATTGTGGTAGTGATGCTGTTTGAAAGAATCTGGTTAACTGGCCTTGAGAAACTTGGACTTGTTTGTGGGTTAAGCTGAATCAAGGCCTGAATTTATTCCCAGAGCTTTGAGTATACCCTTTCAAATTAACTGCATACTGCAGTGCTTTTCTTTAAAGATAATGTTAGGCTTGATTTACAAATGTAAATCAAGACTGTTTTAATCAAATAGAATGGTTGATGCCTGATATCTTCCCTAATATAGCCAGAAAACAAACTTTTTTTTTGCAATAACTGTTTTGGTTTTAGCAGTTTTCATTAATTTCATGAAAGGCATTATCTCTGCCTAAAACTTCTTTCTGTAGGTGCCTGATGCTGTCCTGCTTATGCTCAGAATTACATGCTTTTAAAGAATAAATAAAATTCAATTTCATCTTCAGTTCTGTTTCTTCTTGGAAAGTGGTTTCATCACAAATTTATGCCCAGTGTCAGTTTTAACTAGTTCAACTTAACCTTAGGGTGCACAGTTACCTATTTCTCCCCCTTTAATGAAGCTCCCTCTCTCTTGACTCAAATTCCCTTTCCTTTGCTTTCTGTAACTCTTAAATTATTCATTTTTGAGGTCTTCAAATAAATTTCTACAGAAGTGTTGAGATTTATTATCTTGAGAATAGACATTTTACATTCTGCATTGTGATTTTTCCTTTTCTATAAAAATGGCTGCCTACTGTATTCCATTTCTAGCCAAATAAGGTCTGACAGTCATTAAATGTGGTATAGAAAGATCTTAGTGCTGTTTAAATAATGGGAGAATATGGGGCATATTTCTTAAAAGATATGTTTTATCAGGTATTTCTGTTACTCCTGGGTTTTAAGGCATCAAACACTATTGAGGTTTTCCAGCGACCTAGTAATGTCCATTGTTTCCCTCTTCATTGTTCTTTTTTTAAATGATTTTTTTTTCTAATTAGCACACTGTATTTTATTTTAAAAATGCTAGACACACTTCCATCTTCCCATTGTATCTCTGCTCTGCTTTCATTTAACCTGGTCTCAGCATGAAGGTTGTCAGAGTTCAAGAAACATTTGGGCAATGTTCAGAGGCACATGGTGTGATTGTTGGTGCTGTCCTCTGGAGGGCTGGTAGCTGGACTTGACACAGTCTCATTCAGTTGTCCTTGCTAAAAGTTTCTTGTATTTTTTTCAAACCTAGCAACATTTTTCTTTATTTAGAACAAAATTTTACATTCTTTGTTGCCTTTGGATAAAATTGGCAAGGGAAAGACATAGCCAGATTGTTCCTGAGATTATCAACAGATAAAAATTATTCATTTTCTAAGTGTTTGCCTTGTAGATCTGCATTCAGTTGTTGGTGCTTTGAAATGTTATATAGCTCAATATCTCTAATACTGCAGAAGTGTCATTCATCCATTGATATGCCCAATTTGAAATGCTTATAGTGTTACTCAGTGTTAATTTTTCTTAATGTACTTCAGATTTGCAGTCTTATCTGCATATCACTCTTAGCAGTGTGTCCTTATTACTTCAGAATGTGTATGTGAAAAGGTAGAGTTTTGGACAGTGTCCACCTGGCTGTAAAATCTATTATTTTATTTCTTCTTAGGTATTTGCATTAGCAGTATCGAATGCTCAGTATCTCCTGTAATACAAATGATCAGAAGAAAAGAATTAACATTGCTTCTTTATACCTCTCTTTTAGTAGGGTTGGTCACATTATAATTGACTGTGAGTATCTTTGGAAAGTACTTTTCAAAGGAATTGTTGTCTTGGAAAACAAATTTTGAAACATCTGTTTGGGAGGAGGAAGAAAAAAAGTCCAAAAGACTTACTCAGATTTGTTGTCTTTCCACACTTGCTCCATTAAGTATTGTGAAATAAGGCTCTGTATACTTTTTATGCCCTTGCTTCTTCTGTGTTTCAAAACCATTTCAGGCAATGACATGTCAATCCAATGAAAAATACCAAATAAGTCAAAAGGGAGCTGAGACTTTTGCTAAAGAGGAGTGAACTAGGGACCTTTGGTTAGTTGCATGGACATTTAATACTGCTTGTTAAATGACACCTCAACAGGATATATGTTTGAACAAAATATATTTTGAATTGCAGTGTTTATGAAGGTTTTATGATTATCAAATACCTTTTCTGAAGAAGACAGGAAAGATACAGAAAGAAGTTTTGGAATGGTTTGGAAATCAATTCTGAGGGGCACTGTAAAAATTCCTCTCTGTTGTAATTTGTTAACATTCATAGAAATCTCATAGAAAGACGTTCATAATTTATGATAATAGCGTCTTCGTAAAAAAATCTATTTCTTGATGTTTGTTTTTGTTTTCTGGGGTTTTGGTATTTTGATTTTGGGCTTTTCGTTTAGGTAAAGGTGATGGCAACAAAAGGTTCCTACTTTGCCTCCTTTATAATACCTTGAAAAGTTTTAAACATTTCCTTGCACTCACTTTGGCAGTAGAAACAGAGTGGTGACTTGTCAAGATAGTTGATATGCCCATCTGTTCAACAACCACTGTCTTTTATGTTCTTTGCACTGACAGATCTTGCTGCGGGAAGGTTGCAAAAAGATACTCGTTGCTGATTCTCTTTCTTTATTGAAGAAAATGCATCGAACTCAGATGAAGGGTGTTCTGGTAGATGGTGGGTACAGAGGAAACATTATGACTTTTCACCGTTTCAAAGACTATTGCTTGGTTTATATACCTCCTGACTGTCTGCTTTGGAAGCTGCCCAAAAGCCTGCATTTTTTACCTTATCTGTAGCGTGTAGTCGGATACTAGATGCTTTTCCCCTTTGCAAAGGAACTTACTTGTATCTCAGAAACTACAAGACCCAGCATGCAGCTGTTTCCCTTGATCAATTTCTGCATAGCCAGTAATGTTTGTGTCCTGCAGTTTGTCTGTAAAGGTGAAAATGCTGTTTAGTGCCAACATGGACAGTCAGATGGTAATTATCTGCAACCAAAGCAAAAGATACAAGAAGATTGTCAGAAACAGTTGAAAATATTTTGCAAGGTGCTAATGATGCATGTGAGCAGCACTGTAATCCACACCAGCTGCGTGTTAATAGCAAGAGACAAAAGCTGACAGGACAGAGTACCAGAGCTTCTGCTCCAAAATGCTGCAGAGTTAACAGCCACCCATCCCATGCTCTTTGTTTCAGTTTGCCGTTGTCTCTTCAGCACTGATCCTAAACAGCCTCAATCCTGCAGTTCTACCGTCATCAGATCTAAATATTTATCGTGTTGTTATTAGAAATGCTACTTCAGTATTGCTGTTCAATTTTTAATAGATTCTGTTAGGCATCTTAAGTAAATGCTTTAAGACTAAGCTCTATTTCTGTAATAGCAGTATGCTCATGTCTGCTTTATAAAAAAGTAAACATGGAATTTGTTAACAAAGCTTAGTTTTCTTTTGTTTTGTTTCTCAGAGGAGAATATCTGTGAATCATGTCTGTCTCCAATACTTCCTTCAGGTAGGATGCTTTTCTAGTAAAAAAAAAAAAAAAAAGGGTTTTAAATTTTTTTTTTAGTAGTATTTTAAGAGGAATTACTGTTTGCTTTTATTCATAAAAATGTGTCATCTCCCTTGCTGCTCACTGTATAAATTTTGATCTCCTATGCAAAGCTTGCTTTTGAATTCTGAAATCAGAGTGGAGTCTAATTGAACATGTTTTGTTGCAGTAAGCCCAGATATTCTGTCTTACTCAACTTTGACTTCCTTATTTTCTGTTTTGAATACATGGAATTCAAGGCAACTTTTAATTCCATCAACATACGTATTCTCAAAGATTATTAGAACCACAAACCTGAGCTGCTGCCACCAAATCTTGTCCACCCCTGTTGGATTATTCACACTGAACTTTTAGACTGTAAAATTTTATGGAATGTACTTTTTGTCTGAATGGTGGAGCGTTCTTGGCTTCAGTCATGGGTGCCCCATTTGCAACATCTTAAAACCGACTAGCTTTAGAACACCTTGCAAAGTTAGTTGTGAAACTAGAAATTCAGGATGTTATTTTTGAGATGTACATTCTTCAAGGCAACTATAGTCCAGAAATATCAATGTAGTTGTTGGGTGTCTTAAAAAGAAGTAGTTTTACTAAGAGAATATCTGTTGTGACCTGTTAAAGCAAGAATATATACGACAAAGCGTATGTACAGACATTTGTTTCTTTTCTAAGTGTTAATAGCCTGATAGAATCACTTACAGTTTGTCTGGTTTCTACCATTTTTCACTTAAATAAATACATAAAAACAACTATATTGGGATCATGTGCAGCAGTATACAGACAAGGAAACTCTGGCAGAGTTGAATGTGCTAGCGCTTTGAGGTATGTGTGTTGAGGAAAAGAGCCAAAGTAGAATGTGAATGATGCTCATGATTGACGTGGTTATTCTTTAGATATGTGGATGTTGTATTTAGGGTTCTAATTTGGCTAAATATCCATGTGGGAATGAAAACCCACATCATGCACCTAGGCAGCTTGTTGCTGAATTTCAGGATCATGGCGTGCAGTGCAGGCTCTAGAACTGCTCAGTGTTCTGGTTCTCTTCACACCAGTGCAAGAATTTTTCTGCTAACTTTTCTTCAAAGCAGCTGCATTATTTGGTGGTAGTTTACTCTTCTCCCTGCCCAAATTTAGCATGTAGCATATACTGAGATGAAAAATTCCTGATGGAAAGGTATACAGCATTTAAGCCACAGAATAAAATTGTTTTGTAACTCCATCACTGGCACATGTTACCTGAAACCATCACTCATAATGGTTTCTATGAATGAGCCAGAATAATTTGGAAATTATTTTGAGAGATGTTACTTGAAGTTTCTTTGTGTATAATAGAATGTGAGCATATATTGCTGTAGCCACTAAATCATTTGTTTCATTGCCCTGCTGAAATGAATTTATTTTTCTGTTTCCCAGATGCATCCAAGTCCTTCAGTGTGGTAGTGTTCCACTGCAGACACATGTTTCACAGAGAGTGCCTACCTGTATCTAACACAGTAAGGAATTAGCTTAATATGTCTGACACCTTTGCCAAAGATAAAGTGACACATTTTCTTTTGTCAGCTGTGAGGAAGGGCATGGGTCTATGAGGAATTGTATGATTATAGTATTAACTTGTGATGATACCACATAGTAGTATGTGACCAAGGAAAGGGAGTTTAAGGATACTGCAACTGAAGTTCATCCAATGTAGAAAGAAATCACTGCTGTTTGAACAGTATTTTATCACTTTCTGCAGTCTGAATGTGCAATGCAACTCTGAGACATAGAGGGAATACAGTCTGTCTAATTTTTTAATTAATTCTTTTCCATTCCAGCTTTTACTTTAATTAAACATACTCAAAGACAAGAATAAAGGTATTTTCTCAAGTGAACCATATTAAATGATTCTGAGCTAGAAGACAAAAATCAGTAATTTCAGAGTGAATATTTAAATATCTTTGTAATCATCCTTATGGTCCAAACATGTTTTTCTTTATAAGTTGTTTGGGGGGTTCATTTGTTTGTTGAATTAACACAAAGCAAAAAAGTAACTTCTAGATATAACAGGGTTTAAATTTAGGAATGAAA
This sequence comes from Promerops cafer, assembly GCA_013398275.1. Classification (NCBI taxonomy): domain Eukaryota; kingdom Metazoa; phylum Chordata; class Aves; order Passeriformes; family Nectariniidae; genus Promerops; species Promerops cafer. Next base: position 32,750 of record VZSE01010662.1, on the reverse strand, counting down.
GCATTCGAATGGTAACAAAATCACATAGCAAATTAAATTTAAGTCTTTAAGATTCTGTATCTAGCTCTAAAAATTAACATGTAGTGAAAAAATAGCTTTAGTGAATCACTTTATCTGTAAGTAAACAAAGTGCTTGTAGCCATATGGTACAGCATGGATACTTAAATACATTATGAAAAGCTGAATGTATTAGATCATTTGTACAAGAAAGCCCAACAATTAGTAAATATTTACCACAGATTTTATTGTAAGAAATAATCTAACATTTGTCTATCATTCTGAATTTTCTGGGGCAGGTGACTGCTTAGGTGGGATTTTTAAATGTTACATCGATACTATATGATATATATTCATAGACAGTATGTATGAATACAGGGGTGTCTATGTAACAGAGCGAAATTTCCCGTTACATTTTATTACGTGACATTAGGTGATCAGTCATGTTACTGATATTTGGTTATTGGTGACATACTGAAAGGAAAATAGTACATGCACAAAATGCATACAGAGCTAAACACAGAGTAACAGTAAACACATCTTTGATGTCAAATGACAGTATTTGGGCCCTGATCTCAGTTGTTGGAAATCTGTGGAGGACTACCCAAAGACAGAGCTGTGACTAAGGCAACCAGTGGTTATTGGAGCTGACCAAGTGACTTTACTCTCATCTTTATATATTAAGATAATCAGTGATGCTTTTCCCTGTGTACTTTTCATTTTTGGTGTGGAGGAAATTTGATGTCACTCTTCTGGCAGGTTGTGGTAATACCCTTGGAGTGAGTGGTGAGTTGTGCTGCCCTCTGACTCCAGAACAGCCTGCCTTACTGTATTTTTCTATATTGTCTTCGCTCACCTATCCATGACTGCGTTGATTGGCAACAGTCTGACTGTGAGCAGTAATGTTGAGAAGGGCATTAGCACTTGTCATTCATCTTCACACATTCTGATGTGGCTACATTTCTCTGAGAGATTCCTGTTTTCTTTTTCGATTTAGGTATCTTCTGCCCAGTTCTGCAATATATGCAGTGCCAAACACCGGGGGCCAGGAAGTGCGGTCCTGGAGATGAAGAAATAGCAGTGGCTTAGTTCTCCATGTCAGTCAGTGACACCAAATCTGTTAGGACCATGCAGAGCCACTGTATTTTTCCATTTCTGTATATCATTTTGATTGTGATTTAAAAGTGGTTCCTGTAATTTATCCTGTTTATTGAATATTTTGGGTAATGAGAAAAAGTGAAAATCTTTCTCTGGTAAGTCTCTGTTATGCAATTCATATGTCATGGTTCCTTTGCTCAGCTTGTTACTTTGTTCTGAAACAGAAGAAAAAATAATAAAATGGGAAGAAAAAACCCACACGATTTAGAGATTTGTGTTTGCTATCAATTAATGGGCTTTACAGTTTGGAACCACAATAGGCTTATGGTTGGATATTGTAAAGAAAAATGTAATGCTGTGAATTCAGCTCACCAGACTACTTGAGTCCTGATTTAGTCTATTAGGGACCTGTTTACCTTGAGACCCGTAGGAGTCGGACTCCTTTCAGTGGAGTTGCTTCAGAACTTGAAGTTGTCTGCATGCCAGCTCATATCTTCTCTCTATGTGAATTACATACACTGGCAATTTGCCTTAGTTACACATTCATAGTTCATTAGAAACTGGTTAATTTCTCAATTCATCTTCACAATGCAGTAGTTTAAAGTGAGCTTTTCTCATGTTCCACTCATCCAGAAACTTAATTTTTAAATGTCAGCAGTAGGTCTTTATGCTTATTTTATGTGTGGTTGAAGTGTATGGTTTCATTTTAGTGAAACGGAAAAAAACGTATCTGATCTTTCAAAGGTAAGATCTCTAGAAGTTTCTTTTGGTCTTAGCAATTTAACAGCAAAGTTAAATAATTCAATTCAATATTAACAAAACCATATTTTTCATTTGAACTGCATTCTGTTTTGTTGATCCAAAGGAAGTGATCTTTGAGAATGTCTTCTGTAGTCTGTTTAATTATAATAATAATATATGCTGACTAAATTCAATATAAGCATCTTTTCCTAAAGTAAAGGAAATCAGAACTCCCAAGTTATTTTTCGGCTTTTTAATAACTTGAGTTTGAAAGTAAAAATACATTGTTTTGCCATCAAATTGTACTGTTTGAACAAGTTAACATACTAAGTTCTAAAACAATGGTATATACTGCAGTCTGTCTGTAAAACTGGAAAAAAAACAGTACCTTTAATACAATACCTTCTTCTGTACCTTACTCCCATGTAAGTACACCTTAAAATAATTTCTGCTGTGGAAACTTGGATTTCTAGTTTATGTATATTCATAATACTCTTTTAAAATCCTCTGGGCAATTGTACTAGCAATCTGAAGAATGACTTTTTTTGTTGTCCACTGTGGAGATCTGTATAATACTGGAATAAAATTTTATGTGTTTAGAAATGCTAGGATTTACTCTGCATGATTACATAGGCAAAACAATTGTTAAAAGAATAGATCTTTCAAAAGCATACTAATCTTTTGTGTTAATACAGACAGTTGAGGAAAAAAATAAAAAATGGTGCAAATTATTAATGAACATAGAGTAGGTGGAATAACAGAAGGGTAGGAAGCTTGTAGTGCAGAGCATAGTCTGCATACATCTAGCTTCACCCATAAGAATTAGCACCTGGCTTTGCACCTGTTCATTTTCAGCAGCTAGTACATATTCTCAGGTATATTGTTCCTTTATCCATTCTTCACTACACTGATCAGGAAAGCTGCTTTGATTCCTAGTAAATGAAATGTTCCAGTGACCTCAAGGGTTGTTTCACCATGATGTTTGAGTTATTGCATGCCATGCCTGTAAAAGTTTAAAAACTTTTTAAAATCCCCCTTCTTCAGTAGCTGTAAGCCGCAATATGCAGGAAGAATGCAATAAGGTGTCAGCTTACAGGAGGAAAAAGTCAAACTATTTCTATACATGTATATGGAAAAGTGTCCTGTAGATTAGAGTTATATGATAATTTCAAGAAGGTATATTTTTTTACTTCAGCTTCGCCTTAAATTCTCTAAAGCATTTGAGTGTTCTGTGACTCAGTTTGCTAGTCTGCCATCATCAGCAATCATACTGCATTATACCCTGGCATATTCTTTGCATTATGCAAGTAATTTTAAATCACTGTATGAAAATCTAATCAAAATCTTCTCTAAATCCAAAGCTTCTTTCATTTGGGCATCAGGGACTACCCTTTTGATGTTCCTGAAGTCTAAATTTGCTCATTAAGATTCAGCAAGAAATGTGCAGACCTGACTTTGATACACTCTTCTTCCTAAGGAGCCTTTACATCATAGAAAACATCTGATATTAGAGTCTGAAATATTCAGCTACCCAAGAGCTTTTCTTCTGAAGAATTTTGCCTGAGAAGTAACTGTAAAGTTGCAGAGCCCATCAGAAAAGTACAGAGTAGCACTTAATCAGGGTCGCCTGCACTTAGTTCTGATGTCAAAGTTCTTGTGCTTCAAAGGTAAACTCAAAACAAACTTAAAAGCTATTTTTTCTGTGATACATCCAGTTCTGTGTGAGTTCTTGACCAATAAATGTAACTGAAAGGATTTGTAATGGATCAAGGAAGTACAAATTGGTTTGTCATATCAAAAGAGAGAAAACTATTTTGGCTTGTAGCAGGACATCTCACCCCCCACAAGAATTTACCTTGTTAACCAATTAGTTAACTCAAACAGGACAAGCTGTCTTGTAGAGAGTTATCTTCATGTCTTCGGCTTAATACTGGTCTCCCAACTGCCACTAAACATTTTGCTGTTGAAGTGAGATACGTTGGCAAAATAACTTGGATTTCTGACTGACAGACACTCACTTTACAAACTACAAAAGCAACACCAAACTTTCACAAAGCAGAAATCTTCAATACATTTTCCTGGAAGTGTATGGAGCTTTTCCCATAGTAGGGATGCTTTGCAGTTACTTTCTAGGGGTTAAGTAAAGGAATCTGTGTACATTATTGTTAAGTTACATTCAACTCCTAATAAATACTATTTCTTTTGGTAGCTTTACTATAGGTACCTTGATATAGTGCAGTATTATATGTTATGCTGTAATCTACTAGTAGTTCTTTACTTTTATGCTTTGTGGTAAGTAATTCTGATTAAGATCTTTATCTGTTATCTCTTGTCTGTTTAATAAATAATTCATTTTTATAAATAGACCTGATCTGCCATCCTTAGAACTTGCCAAAGTGATTTCTTAAAATTTAAACTGTTGTCAAAATCTGAGCCTAAGGCAGGGTTTGTTTAAAGCTCCCATGTGGGAATACAGCTAGAGAGCCAAGCTGGGAGCACTGTTCAGCTCATGACAGAAGTGGATATCTTAGCCATAGTAGGCCGCAAACCTTGGCAGCAGAAAGCAGAACTTTGAAGAAGGAATGCAGAAGTAAGCAGTGTGCTTGCTAAGCAGAAGTTATGCAAGACGATACATACTTGTGCTACCCTGTACCAGGCTTCTTTGAATTAAGCAATGTTACCTAGTTACATAAATGTTATAGTTGTGCTATTTTTAGTTACAGCTGAAAAGGAATACAAGCTCAGCTTTGCTGACCAATAAACAGCTTCATGTGGGCAAACCACGGAGTCCATGTCTCTTTGTCGATTGCCATCACACCCACTCATCCTGTGACAGGCTAAAGTGAGTCTTCGGATGATTTTTCTCATCTGTCCATGTTTTATTATTTTAAACCCTCAATGCTATGTGATGGGCTTGGTGAAAATGTTGGGCTACACTGAAGATTTTGGGGGGCCCAAGACAGTGGGGAGCCAGAAGTGCCTGCTAAGCATAAGGCTATTTAGTCCTGCTGAGAGCTCAGTTAAAGTGGACAGCATCAGGATAAAGGTTGACTTCTGCAAAAGGAGGAGTTAATTGTTCTACTGGATCAGCGATGTATTGAAGCAGCTGTGTGTGGCCGTTGGGCAAGACTCTGCTGCCCACCCTGGCATGATTCAGTGGGTCAGTTAATACTTCAAAAACTTGTTCTATATACAAGGGTATGTTCTCTACAGCTGCGCTACAGGAAACCTTAAACACATTGGGTATTGTGTGTTGGAACATGAATAAGTTCAATGTCTGACACTGATCTTGTGTTACAGAGCAAGAGCAAAGACAAAATTAGTTGCTTCCCCATTTTTGGATCCATATCATATTCCATATGGTATCATATTCCATACATTTTGGCTGTTAATTGGGTGGAGGCTGTCAGTATTCTGTATAGAATGCACAGGTTGGTCTAGCAAGTTTTCATCGTAGAAAATTATTCACTTTCCATTTTAGGCTTCATGTTTATGCAGCTGGAGTCTTTTAAACAGGCACTGTTTTATTTTTCGCTATTGAGTAGACTACCACAGTGGTTTTCTGCTTGGTGAGTAGAGTTCCTGATTGTAATTCAAGGGAGCTGGAATTGCAAATAATCACTTGAATAAAAACATCACAGTGGATTTCCTGCTTCTGAAATGTTGTGATCTAGCATTCAAGTTTTGTATGTCTGCAGTCACCTTGGAAATACAATGTCATCTCTGCAGGCTGGTTGCACTGGTGCTTGCCTATGCTATTTGATAGCAGTTTGGAAAACTACTTGCAGAAAAATTCTTACCTAATGCTGAACAAGGGCAATTATCTGAATGGGAAAGATCTCTCTGAGAAGCTATTTTTTCCGTCTCGTGTTGTACAGTTCTGGCCTCTTACTCGGGCAGTATGACTTTTACCCCTGTTTGTAAATGCTAGACATAACATCAGAGTCTCTGCCTCTCTAGAAAGCTTCCCCCTCGAGTGCATCTTTGCCAAATACTTGCTATAAATCAACTGCTGTACTTTCAAAACAATTTAAACAAGACTAGTAAGAAATGAAGAACCTCATTTAGAGAATGACTCTTTAATTATATACTTTTGGGACTGTCTTCTTTTTCTACTATGTCACGAAAGACTAATTTACTTTTGGCATTAAAAATATCCATAGATGATGGTTTTTTTCTGTTCTTCAAGACAATGTGTGCTTTCTTTTACTGTAATCAGATATTAAATTATGCAGAAAACAGTGTCTGAGTGAAGTGTCTGAGGTATCAAATGTAGAAGAGAATAGAGTGTGTGAGAAGTTCTAAGAGAAGTTAAAGAGTCATAGTGGGAATGACCTAAATTCATCCTTTAAAGCCTTCCATAAATGGGGATCATCATAAGCTTTTGCAGTAGAGCAGGTCTTAGGGGTTCTGGTAAGTTCTGACTGCAACATTCACCCAGAAGTCTGTAATGTGAATGGACAAGGCTGCCAGTGGTATCTGCTCCTCGATTGTGCTTAGGATCAGCCATGGCGCAGGAGTCAGAAATCTGCTGAGTGGAGGCTGATACCCCTCCAGCGTGAAGGAGCTGTCAGAGGTGGAGGTGTAGTAGTATAATTAAGGGCTAGGAAGTGGCAGGAGCTGCAGAGGGCACTTGAATTGTTGGTAGAGTTTTTCTGCCCTTCCTTTTAGTCAGAGCCCAGTAGAATTTAAGTCCAGTTATATTGACAAGGTAATGGTATCTTGGTGTCTGGTAGCCGTAAAATCACATTTAGCAAGATGTCCACTGAGTGACGTGTTCCAAATAGTGTTCACATAGGATACAGATCTGTCTGTTTCTGGTGAGAACGATGGATGGAAATCACAATAAATAAGTTGTGAATTTTTTTAAAATGTTCTTAAAAATGAGTAATTGCCTCACATTTTATCATGTTGTACTTGCAATGAAGTAGTAGCATGGGAAGGTGCAGATGACAACAGTGTTTTTATTGTGTAGGACCCATTCAGTAGCAGCTGTTTTTGCACGTGCTGGCACAAGAAACACTGAAGCACTTTTCAGTGTGTCCAACTCTAGTGTGTCTCTACTGAGTCTTCATCTGGAATTTCTTCAAAGTCATGAAGATCTTTAGTTAAGCAAAGCCAAAGCTGGGAAGCATTTTCCCTCTATTTCCTTGAACATTTCAGCCAAGAATATATTTCTGGCATAACTTAGTTCTGTGCTATGCAGACTTTCATTCTCTCTGCAGTATCAAGAGACTTTCCAGTGATGTGCTAAGAGAAGTATGTTCCATTTACATTATTTCATAATCATTCTTTCTCTATTTTCTCCTTCTCCCCTTCACGGCTCATGAGTCCCCTCTGAATGTATGCATTGGAGTGAATGCCTATTTTTGAATTGTGTAGTGATTTTCAGTCATTATCTGCAAACGTGCTGTGCTGTGTATGTGTTAAAGTATGTACTTTGTATATCCTGTGGAAGGTAGCCACGTCTTTGTTGATCCTTAGTTCCTGGGGTAGTTCATTATCTGGTGTCAAGCTAAGGAAAACATTCTCCTTCAGAGGAAAACTTTCCAGGACAAAATTTTCAGTGGTGCAAAGAGAAACACTGAGATAGGAAGGGACCTTTCAGGATAATCTAATCTAGTTCCCCTGTTACAGCATGGGTTGCCCCATCACCTTCCCAGGGATTGATTGAGTCTAACAAGCCTGTGGTTTTCCAGATCCTACTTCTTGCTCTCTAAAGTGGATGATATGGTTAAAATAAGAACTAGAGCCTTGAAGAGTGAGATTTACTTTTTACCAGTCTTCAGAAACCTCTTCTGATTGACATGGTCTTTCAAAGATAGTCAAGAACATCTTTTTCATGCTGTAGGCTTTGTGCAAAAGGAGGGAGGGGGAGGAGGAGGTGCTCTGAGCATCGGAGCTGAGATTCTTCTGCAATCTGTGGTGAGGACTATAATACAACAAACTGTTTCCCTGTAATTCATTAAGTGCATGAGAGGATGCAGTATTCACCCACAGCCCATGAGAAGAAGGCACTCATGCTGGAGCATGTGGATGCTGAAAAGCTACGATCGGGTGGGAGGCTTGAACAGAGAGAGACAGAACCCTTGCTTCCAGAGATAGAAGACCCTTGCTTTTGTTCTAGAACAGCTCATCCTTATAAACAAAACCCCATGAACTAAATGGCCCATGAAAAAAAAAACAATTGTGGGAAAACTGCTTTGCGCATGGGAGGGACTTCACGTTGTGGCAGATTTGGACAGGACTGCTACTCATGAAAATTAGAACCACATTGGAAAAGTTCAGAGAACTGTCTCCTGTGGGCAAGACCCCATGGCATAGCAAAAGAGACTCTTCTCCCTAAGTGAACTGAGAAGAATTTTTAGGAATGACAAACTGACTAAAACCCCCATGTTTTTGGTTTTGTCTCCCTGCACTGTCGGTGGGAAAGAAAGAAGGGCAGGGGCAGGGAGGGAGCAGGGGAAAGGAAACTAAAATGAAAAGTTTTAGTTCTCATCCTCTTTTAATTCTGTTAATAAATTTTTCTTTATACCTTTTAAAGTTTTGAGCCTGTTTTGCCCCTAAAATGTTTTCTCCTAATCCTTACCTCACCCTAGGAGCTTTTTAATTGTTCTTTCCCCCTCCTCTGCTCAACTATAGCAGAAAAGAATGAGTGAATGATTTTTCATGGGTGCACTGATGTTTGGCCAGCATCAACCCCTGACAGGGATGAATCCCAGCAAATGAAATCCAAAACTGGTCACTAATTTCTGGAGTGATTCATTCTTATCATTTGATTCTGGTATACTGCAAAATTGTGTATATTTTTTGGGGGGGGGAAGAAAAGCAAACCTAAACCAAAAAAAAATTTCTATTTCCCTTTTTATCCATTGTGATGATGGCATTATTATCTCAAGAGTATTCACAGTAACTTGCCAGGACATGATCATATGAGAAAAAAACCTAAAAGGAGTTTGAAATATTGAACACTTAGGTCTAACACTTCTGAATATTCCCAGTAGCTGAAGCATGAAATTTAGAAAGGCAAAGTCCCAAAAGATACTTGAGAAAACAGTGTGGCAAAAAGGGATTCTGTGATTATAAGGAGGTGGCTTCCACCTAAGCTGGTATGGAATTAAGTTTCTGGCACTGAAATAAGTTAAAGGTGTTTTAAACCAAAAACTAACACGGAACTCTATTAATCTTTACCCAGAAGACTCAAAGGGTGAAGCTGCAAAAACTCAGTAAAGCAAAAAGACAGATTTTGATAAATTTCACACAGGGAATATTAAACAACAAACAAACAAAAACTAAAATCTGTAATTTGGTAACATAAGATTCAGAGTAAAATGTAATGTGTTCGTAGAAGTGCTGTTTGGAAGGGATTTCTGAAGGACATCTAGTTCAGGCTTGAGGCTTTGCTGGGAAGGAAGTATCACTAAGACACCACGGTACCAACATGAAAATTATGTGGAAATTTCAGAGAAAATTGTGAAATTTGCCTTGTGAGCAAAAGGCAGACGCTGGTTAGGGAAAATTAGAATCAAAAGAGATAAAAACATGAATACTATGAAAAGGTGATAGAGACTCAGTAATGACCTCAATATTATGCCTGAGTATAAAGCATAATAATAGTAGGGATATACTTTGAGACACTTGACCATGGTAGCACAGAGTGCAAGGAGTCAGGGACAGAAAAGGCAGTAATACTATCAGACTTCAGCCATGCCTATGCAAATCACAAGGGAGGATCATAATAAAACCCCATTGGCAGTGCTACAAAACACTATCCCTCAAAGCACCTCATCAAGGAGCACAAAAGGAGGAGGAGTCCTTGACTTTTGCCCTGGGAACTGCACAGAACCTGAATGCTACGACTGAAGGGCATTTAGTAAGAGAGTCCTTTATGTGAACAAATTCAATGTCCTTGTAGGATGTAGAGTTGTCCTGGCTAACCCAAAATATAATTGTATTCCATATCTATCTGTGCCAAAAATGGTTAATGCCTCTTTGAGGCCCAGCAGTGCAGATAGCACCAGAACTGCAGGGCAGTCGAGAGATGCTGGTCTCTTCAAAAGGTCAGGGCACCTGAGCCGACTCCTTCTTGTGCCCGCCAGCATTTCTGGATGAATCAATAGAAGTCCTGCTTTTAAAAAAGAACACATAGATACATCTATTTTGTATCTTACATTGGGGAAAAGTGAACATGGCTAATGGAGAAGTTATGCCTCCATTTCATCTAACTTTCTAGAAGGACTTTATTAACCTGTCAGTAACTGATTCGGATGATATAGTGTTTTTACACTTGAAAAAAAATCTAAAAGTTCATGCTTGAACAGGACTTAAAAGAATCAAGGACTTGGAGACAGGATGTGATGCATGGTAAGTAAGTTTGGTGATGACACCAAACTGGGAAGTGCTGCTCACTCTCCCATGGGACAAGAGGCTTTGCCTTGCAGAGGGATTTGGATTGATTGGAGTATTGAGCAGTCACCAATGACATGAAGCTGAGCAAGACCAACCAAACGCTGGATTCTGCACCTGGATGGAGTAATCTCAGACACAAGTCTGAACTGGGAGAGGAGTGGCTGGAGATCAGCCCTGCAGAAAGGGGTTTGGGAGTGCTGGTTGTCAGGAAGCTCAGTGGGATCAGAGGGATCAGCGGTGTGCCCTGGCAGTCAAGGGGGCAAACCTCATCCTGGGGTGCATCAAACACAGCATCACCAGCCAGCCAAGAGAAGTGACTATCCTGCTGAATTCAGCACTGACACAGCCTCACCTCGAGTACTGTGTGCATTTCTGGGCCCCACAATTTAAAAAGGATATGAAGGTACTTGAACGTGTGTTGCAGTGCACCTCATCTATACCAAGGGTTTTCACATTGGAAGCAGCGTGAGGCTCTGCTCTTTGTGTTCCCAATAAGATGAAAAGCCAGAGTTCTCTCCCTATTTGGCTGTGTGCCAGCAGGAAGCCACCTCATAGGGTCTCCTGAACTGACCTGCTACAACTGTACTGGGCAGAGTGCCAAAAATCCCACCTCAGTTTATACAAAAGAGACTAAACAAAGAGCCTCCTGGCATTTTGGGGTTGTTCTAGGAGGAGCACAGACTCTGAGCTCCTGGCATCGGTTTTTCTCTGTAAGAGTGTTATTTTTGTCTTTATTAAAACTTTCTTTGTTTCAAACTCTCTCTTTGATGCCGTCCTGCTAATTTTAGCCACTGGAGATTGCTGGACAAACCCAGACATGATGGACACGCTGAGAGCTCAATCCACCTGGCTCGCAGAGACCTTCATCAAACGTGTCCTGAGAAGGGCACCAAAGCAGGGGAAGGGGCTGGCAAGGATGTGCTCCAGGGACAGCTGAGGGCACTGGGCTTGTCTGGTTTGGAGAGGAGGAGGCTGAGGGGTGACCTCGCTGTGCCCTACAGCTTCCTGAAGAGAAGTAGAGAGGGAGGTGCTGAGTTCTTCTCCCTGTTACACATTGCCAGAACATGCAGGAATAACTCAAACTGTCTTTCATGTGAAGTTTGGACTTGATATGAGGAAACACTTCCTTACCCAGAGAGTAGCCAAAACCTGGAACAGGCTTCCTGGAGAGGTGGTTGAGGTCTATTCCAGCCATGCCTATCAGTCCCGAAGGGGCATTTGGACAGTGCCCTTAAATCCATGATTTAACTTTGGTCAGCCCTGAAATGGTCAGGCAGTTGGACTAGATGGTCATTATAGCTGAACTCTTCTATTCTATTCTATTCTATTCTATTCTATTCTATTCTATTCTATTCTATTCTATTCTATTCTATTCTATTCTATTCTATTCTATTCTATTCTATTCTATTCTATTCTATTTCTATTCCATTCCATTCCATTCCATTCTATTCCTTGTGCTCACCATGAGTTGAATAATGATGAGACTGTTACAGATGACAGAGGTTTTCAGCTCCAAAATCACTTGAAATAACGTAATACGGGCTAGCATGTTGACTAGAAGTCCAGAATCTTCTTTTAGACATTTCCAAGCTGCATCCTACAGGTTCCTTGTAGGTCTACATGTAAGGTCCAATAGATCATACCATTAAAGCTTACACTGAGCATGTGAATGTTTTTCATCTTCTTTTGCCTTTCATATGATACAAAGAGGTTTGTTCCAGAAAAGGTTGAGCTGTGCAGCTGAAATTGCTGTGGACATGAGACAGCTACAGTATTTAGTTCCTCAAACTATAGCCCTTTTTTTTGTTAGTTTATCTTCACTACTACTTCACACCAAAAAAAAGTGCAGCTAACTTGAAGACAAACTTCACAACCAAAACAGAAATTAAGCTGGGATTAAAATGGCTCCATTCAAAGTTGCATTCATGACTCTTCTCCTCTGATATCTGTTCATCAGGTACAGTCACTTTTCCCATGGTCCCTGTAATGAAAGCGTGTTTGGGGTTAATGAATCAGAGGAAATGCTTTTCCATTCAAATTTGTTCTAAGGTAGCAGATTTATTTTGATGTTGATTTGCAGTTAAAATGCTTTGAAGAAATAGGAAGGTGACCTGAAATAAGCCCTCTGTGGAACCTCAGTGATTTCTACACGGGGGTGAGTGTCCTGTGTTCAGGCATGAAGTCCACAGGGTCTCTGTAGTAGTGACTGCTGTCAGGCTGGTGTGTCAGCAGAATACCAGCATTTGTGTGTGTCTCTGACAGGCTCTGCATGAGCTCACTGCAGCAGGCTCCCCTCCCCATGATGTCAGATGCTGCCCCATTTACTGTAATGACAGCTTGCTTAAGGGACACATGCCAGCCTTGCCCGTGCACAAGGTCCCCTACTCTAAGCCATTTGATCTGCTTCATTTGGTACCAGCTCTGCCAGGATGCTAAACTCTCACCAATGAAGGAGCCACTAAAAGCAATTTAGTGTTCCTACTCTAAGCATGAAGAAGAAGTGAAGCACAATACCTCGTTTCCTTTACTCAGTGTAGAAAATTTGGATCCTTATTTCTCTCAAGCCAAGATTTGTCCCTGGGTTTGTTTCTTTTCTACCCTCCCACTGCATCTCACTGTAGCAGGCATCTGGCTGGCTGCTTCTTGGTTTTAGGCATGGAGGGTGGAGGTGATACACTAGAAGGGAGCATTGCAGTCCTTCTGAGACAGCCATAATTGCTCTGCTGTTATTAATCTTTCATTGGTATCAGAAATGTCATTGACTTGGCAGCAAATAGAATAAATTGTTTCATTCAGCCAAAATCTCTCATTGAGAATGTCACTGCAACACTTTCAGCTCCTCAGACTACTGGGTGGTACAACAGAAGCCCGTACCTAATATAGCTGCAATCCTGATAAGTCAACAGTTAAATTCCTGCTTCAATTCAAATGGCCAATAAAACTCACTAAATGATAGATGCTTAGGTTGCAGAAGGATGGTGAAAAGAAAATTAGCTGGTGCTAATTCTGAGAACCCTGGACACCAAAATGGCTTTGATGCCTTGGACACCTAGAAATGAAACAACACACTTTTGAGGTAATATTAATATAGGAGGTAATATAAAGGCTGGTCTTTATTGGAGGCCTCCAGGGGCAAATACAGAAAATGCCCACCCCCGCATGGGGTGAATACAGTTTTAAAATCTTAGCAAATTAGAATAATTGACAAAAATCTCCAATTAGAGACATAAGTGGTGAGGTAACTCCCACACAGTTCAACCCTTTTATAAATCCTCCCACCTTAGATAGAACCTAAACTTAGTTTATTAAAATGTGTCTCAAAGAGCTGGTTTCAACCTTGGCTCCCAGGAAGAACCAAGATAGGATAGGGGCCCTGGACCCCCCAGCTTGGAGCCTCTGGAATGTATTTTGTCTTTCTGCCTATGAGGGTAGGGAAAAGTAATGGGGCTAGCTAGGAATACAATAATAGGCTACAGAGCTACAGATAGATGTGTAAAGAATATAGAGAATATATAAAAGCAAAAAAGGCAAAAATCAACTCAGCATCAGTTTGATACACACTTGAGGTCAAGATGACCTCATAAATGATGGCTTGCTGTTTGGATTAAAATAAATGCATGAAAAGTGTACAGGGTCCAGCCAGTAAATAGGCCTTAGGTCCTCTTCATGTGCTTTTTTCAAAGAAATGAATATAAGTCTTTGCAACCTTGTTTAAATGTTCAGTTTCTTTCCATCATGTGACTGAATTGTAAATCTCAAATCAGGAAACAACTAAAAATAATAATTTTTTTTTAAATTGTAAAATACAGGTAAAAATATATAACACAGAACATTACTGTGGTGAAAGCAAAATCTCTGTCTTGCACTCTGACCTTGGAGCAAACATACCAGAGTGAGATGGCAGAAATCCATAGTTTGGAGTGATTTCTTAATACGGAAAAACAGACAACAGCTAGGCTGGCATCAGACAGCAGCACAGTGTGAGTGGAGCAAAGCAAGTAGAAGTGAGGATTCAGTGTCTGCCTTACAGATGCTTTACCTGTCTTGCTTTAGAATCAGTCTAGTTTGGTTGTTTGGGCTGTGCACCAACAGTCAACCGGAGCAAAAACAAGTCAACTCTGGAAGCACATTTTCTGGTTTAGTTACATACAAAAGGAATCCAGTTTGCATGACTGCTCTGAGGCATGAACTGAAGCACTGTGAATGGGCATGATTGAAGAATGGCCTAAGTCACAAGACTAACACAGATGAGTGACAATCTGTGGTTGTATTCTCCACCTATGAGGACAAGATAGCAAAACTCAGCCAGAACTGTGTGGAAACTTTGTTTGGTAGATTTGTAATGTTTTTTAGGGAAAAAAAGGTAAGGGTAAATTCATACCTTATATAGTAACATAGTTAATTTGGTTTTTATAGATGCGGTCCCTCAAATATATTCAGTTTTCCGTTGCAATTTGTTGTTTTTCTGGACTCCTTTTGGATGGACTGTATAAAGCCAGAATTATGAAAGCAGAACCTCAGTAAGGCAACAGTTAAATTCATTGCAGTAATTTTCATATTCAAGCTTTCATCCTTCTTTTCAATACAACATTTAAGCCTAATTTAACTATGAAAAGCAACAGAAAAAAATGATACTGTCTTACTCAAAATATATTTGATTGCTTTTCTCAGTTATATATTTTAAGAAGAAAAAGGATGGTGCATAACCAGCTATAGCAACTCCTTTTAATGTTGTTTTAATCTGTTTATAAGATTGCCTCTTTGTGTCTGCAATACACTTACACCTCAAGATGCCGGTGAGTATTCTGCCAGAGTGCAGAAATAGCACTGATTTGCAAATTAAATCAGTTTCACTTGAATACTTTAGAGAGCACCTTTGAGAAAAAAAAATAAAAATAAAATTGTGTAAAAATATTCTGGTGATGCATCTTTCATATGGTATGTTTTTATTCGCACTAAATTTTTCATTGAGTTACCTTTTAGCTTCACAATTAAAGCAGAAATGGGTGGGGGAAAAGCATTGTACTGGCATTGTCATTGTTTCCAGGGTTTTAGTTTTATCTTATATTTCTCAATGCTCAGTAAAATTCAGGTTGAAAACAAATCTGGTTCAGATCTGGAGATCCTCCTTCAGTTGATACTTCTGACTTCTGCAGTTTTAGCTACTAGCATTAATGAATCTATAACATGCTCTTTTCAGAGCAAAGAGTTTGTTCCAAAGTGAACTTTTTTTCTCTAGTTTATCCTGTCATGAGAATCCTTTCCTCTGTTACCTGCTGACCAGTGCCACAATGCACTAAATATATTCACATCAGTAGTTCTTATCAGTACATGCCTTGTGTTCTCATCTGCACAATACTAAAAAAAAATCACTGGATTATTGACAAGGTAGTTCCAAGAGTCTCACTGCCATCAGTAAACCTCAGACCAAATTCACACAATTTTGAATAGCTAGTAAGATCTTTCTGATCATTCAACTTTTCAATTTCTCCATAGGCAGATGAATTACCAAAGACTGGTAAGAACATTTTCCTAATGAAGTTAATTATGCTCTTCAGAAGGATCTCTGTAGGGATAGGAAAAATAACACTGGTGATCAGCTTGCTGCCTTTTGTTGTCTTGTCTATTCTGACATTGTACCAGTTCTTGGTCAGCTGCCTTTCCTTTCTCTGTGGTAAGTCATGCACAGCATCTCTCAGGATTAATCTGGGCTGTTCCTAGTATGTTCCTCTCATTTCTGATGTTCCAGTACAGTCATAATCTGATTTATTTATGGTTGTGACCTGATTTATTAAGATATTACATAATATATTGGGACTGTTTCTATGACTACCTTACAAGGGATGCACACGGTATCTGGAATTTATAAATGCAGTGGTGTTACACGTGATGGATCACCAATGTAAAAATCGTGGCATCAAAACTATGTTTGAGATCCTCAGACAATGAAAAATATTTTAAAAATTTGAAACTTCTGAACTGCTGGTCTTCTACAAATTTTATGTGGTTTCATGTTGACATCAGCTTTACTTCTGCTTCCATTACAGTTCACCTGTACATCTCTTTAAATATTCATTGTGGCCATCTGCCTGAACTGTGCTGACTGAACTAGATACCATAGCCTCATCTGATAGGCATTTCAACCTCTCCTCTTCCCTTTCATCCTCTGGTCTCTCAGGCACTGAGCAGCATCTACCTGCCTTTTACTTAGAATTGGTGATTTTTCTTGGTGATGACTTTGACTCATGATTTAAAAATGTTAGCTTCAAAGTTCACAGCACATATGCCATAGGCAATTGCTGTCATTTGCTTTAGGAGTGTCCTCCCATCCATTTGTCTAAATAGAGCCTAATTTTTATTCAGAGGGCTGCAGGGAGAGGAGATGAGACCCGCCCTTTACAATTTGTGTAAAGTCTTACAAAAGCAATTTGATTTTCTCAACAATCTTAAACCCTGGCCTTGCACTTTAATTCCCTCTAGGATGTGATACCATTAGAGGGATTAGGTTTGTACTTCTTCCATTTCAAAAGAAGCATGTTTCACTTAGTGACACTGTTTCACTAAGAAAAAAATGTGTCTTTAAACTCACATTAAAGACAAATTTAAAGTACCAGCTGCAGAGAAACTTCAAAGCAAAAGCTGTTCATCATATTGGCAAAGGCAACTGCATTAAGGTTGGGTAGTACCAAAGCCTACGTTAAAAGTAAAGTGGATTTGTGTTGCACAGAGCCAAAACACACAGATAGATGCATCCTCTGCCTTGGAGAATGAGATCCTAAACCAAAGCATATTCAAGACAAAAGTTTTCATTTACTTTGATAGCAACTGGGACAGGCTTCAAAGTCCCAGAACTACAAAGAAGTTTTGTAGTTCCCTATGACTGTAATTCAAAATCCATGAAAAGTGTAAGCAATTCCACCTGGTCCTCTACCAAGGACTGCCTCTTGATCATTTCAGATTACAAAAGAGGCCAACATTAATAGGGCAATGATTTGGTTTTGGGAAGCAGGCAGTAGGTTTGACACTCAACATTAATTCTTAATTTTCACTCCCTGTGAAAGCTTTTGGGAAGTTATTTTACTCTCTTTTTAATTTTTCTCTAAAACAGTTTTCATACTGTACCAAAGCTAAATGTGTATCTTAGTTAGAAAAATGATAATCAGTATAGAAAGCAGATCATGTTCAATTGCATTGTGATATGCTTCAATAATAGCATAGACAATTTCTCCCTCTCTCTGGTTGAGTGCTGTTAACCTCCTCCAAACTCTTTACATAGGGTAGTTTTTCAAAGTAATGCATGTTGCAAAAGATTATGTCAGCAGAGAGGTTTGTGCTAAATGATAAATGATCCCATCTTACTGCCCTTCTGACATCCACACGCTAAATCTACAGCCCTGGAATTGGCAGCATTTTTGGATCAAGGTTTGACTTATATCTCAAAGCATGTGGAAATATGTAAATTCTACATATTGAGCAATATATTGATGAGTCATATAATATAAAGCATGACTTAAAATATCTTTTCAAATCTACATTACACCAATCTGGTTCAGTCTACTTCTGCTCATCTTTATCATGTTCCATCTCTCCCTGAAAAATCCTGCATCTCCATAAGTTGCTCTCACCTTGAATTAGGCCCAGATGCAAATAAAACCTCAGCAGCTCAGTCCTGTAAATCCTACACTGCATTGCAATGTTGGGTCTAGAGGGACTGAGACAGTTTCTGAAGTTTCCTGAGCTCTGATGTGTGGAAAAGGGAGAAAAGACCCAATAACTATGCAGCCCAGACTCCCTCACTTTGTTCATGCAGTTTTTACCATAAGCAGATGGAAACTAATAGCAGGGTTTACACGGAGTATCCCACACACAGAGGACAAATTGCAAAACAGTTCACTGTTCTCTAATTGCTAAGACTGGGGAGCTGCTGAGTCACCACCCCAGTAAAGCACTGGATGCGTCTTAGCAGGCCAAGGACCTTGTGAGGGGCTGAACCTTCACTTTGCTTTTCTGAGTCCTTGTTTTTCCCTTCTATTTTAGTATCTTTTCAGATCACAGTTTTTCCAGTGAAATTTCCTCAATTTGCTGTTTACCCTAGGCTCAACGAAGTTGTCTTTGCCTGATGTTTTCTTTTGCATATCTCTAGCCAATGTGCTTTCTCACAATGTCTCTTTACATCTCAAGAGCCTGAGTCCAGATTGTGCAGCTGGACTTTATCATATTGAGCCTTCTGGTCATGCAAGGCCCCAACCTGGGAATGAGGATTGAAAACAGGCTCCTCAGAGAAACTCTGACTGTGGACACACTTCTGCCAGTCGCTAAGAAATTCTGAAGACTGGTATGTTTTTCTCATGTGAATATGGGTGTAGGTAGGAGTCTTTCTGAAACCAGGATTCAGCACCTGATGCTTTAAGTCATGATTTTTCTTCTCTGGGTGGGAAGAGCAGGAGCTGAGATTGCTACTACCCACTTGTCTAGTAATAGTCTAGCATTTGGAGCATCTACCCTGCAAAGGGCATTATGAGGTCTGAGACTTGCTTAAAGCCTTGTCTCTCAAATCTCATGAGAGTGCTGTAAGCAGCAGTCTGAAGGGCAGTTATTCTGCAGTCTGTGGCAACAGCCATTCCTGGATTTTCAGCAGGTGCCTGCGCACATAGGGCTGCCCTGACAGAGCTCATGAACAGCTTCAAAGCAACCAATGCCCCAGCATGGCTCTCTACAGGGCTATGGTGAAGACTATGAGGGAGTCTCCTGGCATTAGGTAGACCTTACTTCCCCACAGTCCCAGGGAAATCCTACAAATAGACCAAAAATATGCAATCAGGCTGGAATTTCTTGAGATTTACAGTTTAAGTTTTACATACTCAGAAATCTGAGTATGTTGGCCTTCCAAATCTATTTGACAAAGGGTGGAGGGATCATTTTGGGGGAAACTCAATTTGAATGGTTAATAGCTTTAGTCGTCATGAAGAAAATTGGTATCCCACCTTCCCATAAATTCTTAAGACATTCTTAAAATATTTCCTCCAAGTTTTTTATCCTATTTCTGCCCCAGGGTTTAAACTGAAGGGACAGAAGTGCCTAGCCATGCTATGGATTTCTTCCCATGAGCACCTCAACATGGGTCTCATGGCAGGTTCAGGCACAGACCGTGACTTCTACTTGCAAAACGGATCTCCAGACAGCTCAGTTCAGTTCTCTATGCTGCCAGCAAGGTGGAGTGACACAAAATCAACTTCACCAAGTCTGAGGCAATGTAATGAGAAAAAAGATTTCCCAAGAAGAGGTCTCCTCTTCCTTTTCAAAAATACCCTTAACTTTTAATCTTGTTTTTGGATATTATAAGCATTTTAGGAGATACTGGCTAACAGGAGGAAGGAGTTTTTTTGGCAGACAAGTAGAGGAAGATCAGAAGAAACTTGTTTCTCCCTTGACATGCAGAACAGGTGAAGGCTTCAAAGACTTTTTCATGGGTAGAATAGGAACTATACTGCAACAATTAGCCTTGTGTGTATCACTGCTCTGACCCATGCCTCTACACCATTTCTCAGCAGTGTTTTTGTTCTCCTTGTTAAGGTGTGTGTCAACTGGTGCATGTCAGCTCTGATGTAGTGATACTACTGACACCTGCACTCAGTCTACTAACACTCAAATTTATTTATTGCTCATCTACTATTCCACTAATGTTGATCAAAAATTCTTCCCTTGACATTGAAGGGGACATGATTAGATCCTTTGCTTCGAAAGAAAAGTAGGATGGTACTTGTAAATACTTGGTTTGAACAAAGCTCCACTAAGGTGAAGAGAAATCTGGGCACAATGAAAAATATTCCAGTAGGTTCTGCTCCTGTATTTTCTGCAAATCCTTACCCCATCTACTGAAAACCCTTTTTCTAGAACAGCGCCAAGAAGAGCTGCCTGAACCTTCAGTCTGTTTTCTAACCTCATTCCTCATTTTCCTTGGCATGATAGATTTTATTTTAGTTTCCCTTTTTACAGGTGTTCATGGACTACAGAGTAGAATATGAAGTCCATGACCTCTCTCCACACAGCAATGCATTCATTATTGATTATACAAGATGCATCCATCTAAAGGCATTTGCAGTTTAAAAAAAATTAATCAATATTTTGAAGTTATTAATTCATTGGTAATTAAGATTTACTAAAGGCTTTCCTTCTGAAAGCATACTTTTGAGACCTACAGTCAGGAGATATCAGTATTGTGTAGTTAGCTCTCTCATCTTCTACATGTCATTTCTGAGATACAATATAGAGAAGCGTAGCAATGTGTGAACATTTCTCAACACTGTTTTGAAGAGGGGAAAATCAAGAGAGAAGGTGTTGAAATTTAATTTTCATTTTTACCAAGGCTGCCTCTGATAAAAGCTGCAAGAAGCTGCAAAAAGATGCCTCTAAAATAAGACTAGCATAAGATTATTAGCTAAAGTCTTCTTCTCCCCTCCCCCCCCTTCCCCCGTGTGAGAAAAATCAGTCTCACATGCCAAGGACTAGGAAGAGTTTGGTTCCTATAGTGACTGTTACAGCAACTGTTAGCATCCAGAGTGTCTTTTCGTCTACTGATAGAAATAGTTCAAATTGCCTTCTAGAGACAGTTGCTGGATGAGTGGAATGTTTATTGTCATGCATACATCTACAATAAGGTGAAACAGATCAGAAATGGAGACTGGGGAAGGACCAAAGAAAGTTCTGCTGTGATGTGGATGCAAAGACTATCTTGCTTCCAATCCCTGTTGTTTGTTTGTAGCTCTTTTAAATGCTGCAGAAACCTTTCTGGGGAAAAGAACAAAACAAAACAAACAAACAAAAAAACCCAAACAAAAATACAGAACAAGACAGACGTGGAACACAACTTTTCATATATGCTGAAGAATACAATAGCCACAGCTAAATAAGAATCTCTTAAGCAAGTCGGACCACTTACAGATAAGACTATTTTAACTTACTCCAGGGACTTCCTCTCACAGCATCTGTCTAGGACACCACTGGAATGAATAATAATATAGCTGGAGCCATTGTAAATGAAAGGTTTTCTTTATGTAAAGAGAAATGTATGTTGCAACTTTTCAGTGTGCTGCTCTTCCTAATTTTGATAAGGTAAGTGCTGGCATTCCCCAAATCCTGATGCAGAGGACAGGCATCAAATTCAGTTTATGATTCCTTGGAAAAATTTATGGATTGTGGTGAGNCTCTCCGGGGAATCCTGCCTCTCCTCGCTGCCCTGCTTGGAGCCGGGTCGCTGCTATCCCGACCTCCCGCTGTTTCTCCGGCGCTGCTCTGGGCTCTGCACGCCGGCCGGGACGCCCCGCCGGTTCCAGCTGCTGCTGTGGAGTTTCTGGTGCATCTCGCCCACCAGCCTGGGATTTTCTTTCCTGCTCATCCCTGCTGTTCCAGCCTGCTGCTCCTGAGAGTCCTGCTAGAAGCGCCGGGCCGGCTGCCCCGGGGTTTTCGTAGAGCGGCGTTTCTCCTCCATCTTCCCTCCTGCCTCAGCGCGCCGGCAGCACCACGTGTTTGCCGAGCCCGCGCCGGAGCGCCCCCTGCAGCCACGTGGGGAGCACCACACCTGCCCTGCACATCGGGAGCTGCCAGCGCCCCTGCCGGCTGTGACCGTAACTGCACCAAAGGGAAAGTGCCGCAGCCGAAAGGGCTGTCACTGGTTCTGGGTCTGTTTGTTGTTAATAGCAGTGTTACTGTTGTGTGTTTGTTTGTATATATATATATACATTAGTAAAGAACTGCTATTCTTATCCCCACCTTGCTGCCTGAGAGCCTCTTAATTCCACAATTCTAATAATCCGGAAGGACGGGGCTTTGCATTCTCCATTCCAAGGGAGGTCTTGCGGCCTTCCCTAGCAGACACTGTCTTGCAAACCAGGACAAGAAGTCAGGACAAATCTAGCTCAATCAGGAACAAATCATGTAATGAGAAAGAAGAGTGGGGATAGTTGAATAAAGATCCTTGATAATCAAAATCTGGGGTCATCTTTGCAGAGTCCATAGGTTTAAAACCTGACTTTTCACTACATGATTTAAAGCAGCAGAATCTACAACTTGACAGTCTCCAGACAGGCACTCCAAGGGCACCTTTCTGAAGTTTGGACTAGCTCTTTGCTGTGTTATATGGTATTCATGATGAAAGTGCCTCTCCTGCGGCCAGAAGTCACATTATTCCCTGCAGATCATGGCTTTTTGGGACAGACCAGATGCATCTAGGACTAGTAGCAAGAGTTGGGTAGTGCTGCTTTTGCAAGCCATCTTCTGTATCCATGCAAACAGATCCCTGATTGCTCTAAATCATTATTGCTTCCTTGAAAGCAGTAAGTATCAAGGCAAGAACTGCTGCAGGAGAGGAGGCCTCCAATCTCCATAGTCCAGCTTCAAGTGACTAGGAAGAAAGATTTCCTGGTATTTAGAAAATGACACATCAGATGCTAAACCAGCACAATCAACTCACAGTGGTTTACATGCATCTGTCTTCTTGAAAAAAAAAAAAACGTTTGACCTTCATAATGACATAAATGTATTCATAATTTTGCATGTATATATTGTTTTGCATTTCACGGCCTTTCTAAATGAGGGGCACACACAGAATAGATATAGCTAGTCACTTTTCTCCAAATTTTACACATTTCAGGATTAGGACTGCACATCCCTCCTTCTAGCCCTTATAAGTGGTGGAAGCAATGGCATTGTGTAAATGTGCATTAGCATTAGGAATAAAAGCAGAGAGGCTAGATTATGCTATGCGATGCTATGTGCATAATGCCATTATCAGCCAATTCATGAGCGAAGAGTAAGTTAGGGAATCATATTGGTGCCATGCATTTCAAGACCTCTTCACAAGTGCCTAACCTGAGAGAGAAATTCACCACTGCTGAGGCATTCCCCAAAGACAAGGCAAGATTGTGCTGGAATGGCTTTAAAGAAAAATGAAAAAAGAGAAAGACTAACTGCTACAATATTAATTTTTATTGTTACGCAAACCAAAAGGTGTGCATTTCTACATAATACTGTAAACACTAGGAATTTTGTAAATATATTTGATGGGAAAGAGAAAAGGAGGGGTATGGAAAATTGCATGTGGACAAATAAACTTTATAACTGAGACTGACTTTCAGGATGTTCTACACAAAGTTTTTCTGTCCTTTTTACCTGACAGTTAAAAAGGAAGACATTTCTGGTTTTGGCCTGTGTCCTTCTGACCGAGAAGATGAAATGCGCAAAGCACATTTAAGTTCAGATTTTTCAAAAGCAATTTTCAATGATCTTTTGATGCTGACCTCAGATAGACTAAGGGAGCCTGAATTTTGGCTAAATGTGGTTGGTACTTATTGTGTGGTGGGTGTCTTTCCTATTTAGGTGGGACAGCTCATATGTTATCAGTATAATTCTTCAAAATTCATCTTCTGTGCAGCTCACTGTACTTCTAATTACAAAGAGCATCATAAGGAGGCCAAGCAGAGCACAAGCATCCTGATCAGCATTCATTCCTAATGCAGGAATCCTTACTGTATACACAGCCCATAAAGGCACTGTTGCCATCTAAATTATGAACATAAAGCCAATTTCTTTGCCAGGTCCCTTTGCAACAGGTCCAAATTGCCAGTTAGCCTCACTGAGGGAGGGAGGGAACTGTGGATCCCTTCAGCTCTGGCCATGATGAAACTCATTCTTGGATCTCAAGAAATCTTGACCTTCTTATCACCCTAGTCTTTTCCTTAAGTTTATATTTTATTCACACGTCACACCAGCTGTGTAGAAAGTAAAAAAGCCTGGTATTAACTAGACATATTTAGTTATTCACTCCTCCTACCCCCACCTGCCAATCCTAAAGGATTTTGGATCTCTTGTCATGTCTTCTTACCTACTTGCACTGCCTCAAACCTGAAAAGATTCACCCAAAGGCAGCAGTAATTCCAGGAATTTTCTCTCCAGACGTTTTTTTGTTTTTTTGTTTTTTTTTTTTTTTTTTTTGAAGTTAATTTATCTAATTCCTGTGTTTTCAGGGAAGAGGACTTGGAGGAGGGAAGGAACATAACCTCCTCCCCCAGAAGTCCAGCATGGACATCCATGTCCTGTGTATGCTATCCAGGAGTGAATTTCCTATGGAAACATCACTGGTGCTTGTTCTGTGAGCAAGCCCTTCATTAGTCATACTTTCCCATGTAAAGCTCATTTTATGTAGTTTCAGAGCCTGGGGTGTCAACCCAGAAATTTGCTGATTGAAGTCAGCAGGACAGACTTTCCAGGGTTAACAAAGTGAGGCCATTGCTGAACACCACCTACCTGTATGCAGCTCTGTGAAGCCAGATAGATTCAAATAATGAAGCTGAAATCAAAGGTCACCGTTCAGATAAAATGCTTCCCCATGATGGAACTGGTGCTCTGTGCCAGAATGTAAGTTCTAGTTCAACATATGTTAGCACTTTAATGGATGAGAGGTGTTGACCTGAAGGTGTGGCAATGAAGGAAAATGTAAAAAAAAATTTTAAGAAATGTGTATTTGTCTTTAATAAGAATTTTAATTAAAAATAAGGGTCTAAATATTAAAATATAGAACATGTATGGGTTTTAATTTAAGATGTTTATTAAAATTTTCCTAGATTTTTACAGGATTTAGAATGACATTTATTTTAGGAAAACATTTTTCTTTTGATGCATGTTTTCCCCTGTGTTCCTTACTTTCATTTTTATGTGAGACAGACAGCTCTCCCCTCTCTGACTCACATCCAAAAGTCAGCAAGACCTACAGAAACTGCCCAGATAATTTAGACAGTGTTTTGCTGCCCATTACATGCTGACCTAAACCGCAAGTATAGTACCAAGTTGTCACATGTAAAAGAAGACTTAAAATTCAAGTCCTGTACACCTGAAACCTTTCATTTTCTCATATTGTTTTTCCATGTTTGATATTCTATTAGTCCCACGTTGCCTTGTATTTTTGTCTACACATTCTGCCTCCCCAAATCCACACTACAGTGCGATTTCAACTCCCAGGCTGCCCTGCAGTTTCATCTCCCGCTCCAATTTTCCACTGCACTGAATATTAAAGTGGTGTGCTTATAATGGGGACGTTTTCTGTCTGCCATGTCTGTAGTGTGAATTGTGAGTGTCCATATGCTGCAATTTGTACACGTGCAAGTCACTTGTTACTCTGCAGCAGTTGATATCTGTATTTTAATTACTATTGCAATGGAGATGGCTGCAAGATACCTGCCAATTTTTTCTATCATTAATTTGCAAAATTGACTCCTATGGACAAGTATCTTTTAATTTTACTGCTTTACACAAATGAAGAGTGATCAGAATAGCAGAAATGTTGTAGGAGAA
Organism: Promerops cafer; assembly: GCA_013398275.1. Lineage (NCBI taxonomy): Eukaryota > Metazoa > Chordata > Aves > Passeriformes > Nectariniidae > Promerops > Promerops cafer. Next base: position 7,160 of record VZSE01010662.1, on the reverse strand, counting down.
TGGATTGCGAGCAACTTTGCCCCTGATGAGTTGCCGCTATTCTAATTACCAAAAGAGGAGGAACAGCCTTGCCCTTAATGGGTCACAGCTATGTCCAATATGGATGGGTGTTATAAAAGAGTGAGTTAGCCAGTTGAGAGGAGGGTCTGCTGTCAGGACAGTCAGAATCTCCTGGCTGTGCTGTGAGGAAGGGTCAGATGGTTGTTGAAGGGACAGGAAGGGTTAGGCTTGCTGCTTGAAGAAACAACCATCCTGTCTCATTTCTATCTCTAATGCAAGGTCTATAGCAACAAAATGTGTGATGAGAAACCATATTGTTGACGAGCCAGAAATTATCCAGATCTCTTCTTTTTCTGACTAGCATTTTGGGTGAACAGGGATCAACAGCTGGAAAAAGTGGTGACATAGCAGTTGTACTAATATTTACTTTCTCCCTTCCCTTTTAAAGATTTTATGTTGAAAAATCACCACTCCCTTAGGAGCATTTTTCTATGAATGACTGCTATTCAGGAGGGAAACTGAATTGAAATCTCATTTTAAAATAACACCAAATAAACAATAACAAGAAAATGGGGTAAATTGTAGTAAAGGATTATTCATTTTTAAATATCATCTATTTCAGACTAAAGCATGAGCAATGCACAGAGAAAAATTTGCTTTGAAACACATCTTAATGGAGAAATTTTCTCTGAAGTATTAATTACAATAAATGTTATATGCAACAGACAGAGAGTATGGGGAGAACAGCCTGACCATTTGCTGATAATTACTTTCCAAAATCTAGTTGATGGAGATAAACCAGCCAGTGAAAAAGCATTGACTGCCGTCCAAGGCCATTAAATGGGGCAAAGCCAGTGCAGGTCAACTGACTGAGGAGGAAGAGACTGGCTGTCTGACTAAGAACACATCTTCATTCTCCTCATCCACTGGCATGAAAAAGCATTTGTTGGCTTACTATATATACTATATACTACTACTATATCAGACAACAGGGATCTAAAAGGCACAAGAGAGTGTTCTCTCTCCCTCTCCTGGCCCAAAGGCAACCAAATGTACTCTGTTCTGCTGCTGCTTCCTACCTTTGTTACCCTTTGGTGAAGAAAATGCATGAGTCATCAGTTAAGACCACCTCTTTTCATTATTTTTTAAAAATCATTCTCAAAGTGGTGGAAACAGAAGCCAAAGTGGCCAGAAAGAGATACTCTGAAATGTGAAAAATTACTTCAAAGAATTTGGGAGCCCTATGTACACTGAGATTTTGTTTGATCTTTCACCACTTTAACAGCATTGTAAGACACTACCGTAATCTTTTAGACAAAATAATTTCCTTGGTTGCTGTCATATGTTTTCTTTGGTTTTCTGCATTTGTTTTTGGTTTGGGGTTTTTTGTGTGATTACTTTTTCCTTTCTAAATAATATTTACGTGATAATTAAGTACCTACCTACTCTTACTAAACATTACTACTGCTGCAGTTGGCATGTTAAATTAACTTCTTAATAGTACAGGAAAATGTGTCAGGCACTTGTGGGACTGAGCAGATATCAGAAATACATGGTCTCAGGAAACACAGCTGGACTTACTAAACGTATGAGACATTTTCTTTTGGCAGGTAGAAGACCTTCTGATCTGTGTTTTGTACCAATCTGAAAAATCAATGACAAGTATTATGATAGGACAGTTCCCTATACAAGGACACGGGCTCAGGCTAAGAGAGTTGAGTTCCAGTGTTTTGCTTTGTCTTGCTTTGCTGTGTTTGCAGCTGGATTTCTACTCTCCATATCAGGGAACTCCACGCTTGGCTAAACAACAGAAATAAATGCCAGGAGTGAATTTGGGGCTTGGTATTTAGGAAGGATGACTTTGCCAAGCTTGAGTGACTGGTGCTACATGATACCTAGAAGATTTTGGGGTGCTTGAGTGTCAGGGGAAGACAGAGATTTTTGTTATGACTGCACTTCAGTTTTGACTTAAAGTTGTAACTTCAGAAATAAGATCAAAAACACGAAACCAGTCTGGAACCAGTTTATTGCTGTTGGTTGCTACACTGAGACAGGAGTGAGGAATGGGTGGGAGGAGGATGTCGAGAGCAGCAGAATGGTAAGTCAAGTGTACGACATTCAGCAGCACAGGCATGGTAACCCCAGAACAGCAGATGGCTGTGCCAGCAAGTCCAGCCCAGGCTGAGCTGGGGGGTGCAGGTCCCTTAACTGCAGCACCCTTAACGTGATGCTGAAGCCCCCAAACCAGTGAAAAGTGTTAAAGGAGCTTGGACCTGGGAGTAACTCTGATTTGGTGGAAACTTCTAGGGGTATAAGTAGGTGTCTAAGGTTCTCCGGCTGTACAAGGGGGCTTGTGCCAGTAGTCGACGAAGCCATCAGCTGTGCTTCGAGAAATCATCATCCCCATTATCTCTCTTGATATTTTTTATTATCTAGAGGAATTGCCCCATCTCCAGGAGAACACGCTACCCTCCCTACGGGGTGCCGACAGCCGCCTCCCCAGGGGCCGGAGGCGGACGAAGGCGGGGGGGTCGCGGCTCACCTGAGGCGGCGGCGGTGGCCACGCCTCCCCCTGCTGTGTCTTTAAAGCCCTCCTCCTCCTCTCCCTCCTCCTCCTCTCCATCTCTCCATCCCTGCCTTGCCGCTGCCGCTCGTAGCTGCCGGGCTCTGCCTCGCCCGCCTTCTCTCCCCACCCTCCCTATCCCCACCACCAGCCATGGCTGACATGAAGACCGGCATCTTCGCCAAAAACGTCCAGAAACGCCTCAACCGCGCCCAGGAGAAGGTGCGCTCCAGGGCGGGGGAACTGCTGGGAAGGGGCGGAGGGGGAAGAACGGTGCGGCGGGTGCTCGGGGTCCGCGAGAGGATGCGGCTCCGCTCGCCCCCAGCGCCCGCCGCTGCAGCTTTCCCTCTACTTGCCCGCGGGGGCGCCGGGCGGGGGCCGGGGCTGCCGGCGTTATTACGTAACTGACCCATTTCACCGCTCCCGCGTTGCCCCTGCCCCCTGCCGGCCGCTCGCTCCCCGCGGGGACGCGGCGCTGCGGGCGCTGCCGGCGGTGCCTGCCGCAGGCCCGAACCGGCCGCTGCTCCCTCGCCCTTGAGGCGGCGCGGGGCTGTCCGCGGAGGTGGCACCGCACCGCACCCGGTGTGGCCGCGTTGCTGCCCCGGCGCGCGCGCGGGGAACGCGGGATCGGTTCACCTCGCTTCACCGCCCGCCGCCAGCCCTCCTAAGAGGATTGCCTTTCCTTTAATATCCGCGCCGGCTCATCCCCGGCTGCTTGCTGCAGCCGCGGCGTGACAGACACTGCTGCGCGTGATGACAGGAGCCCGCGGGGGCCGGGGTGCTGGCGCGGCCTGCGCCTTCTTCAGCGGCTGCTGCGGTTTTGGGGAGCTTCTCGGGATGTCATGAGGGTGGTCGAAATGTTCTGTAGCTGACAGCGTGTGCTGCTTAGGAAAGTCGGTACCGATTCTAGCGTTGTTGTAGCCTGGAAATAGAACAACGGGCGAAGTCGGGGAGAATTTGCAGGAGTTCCTGACGAAAGACGAGGGCCTAATGGGCCACTGTTTATTTTGTTCATCTTCATTAATGAAAGCTGATAGGTATAAATGTTCTGCACAAACAGATTCTGTGTGGCTGTTGGGTGTCTCAAAACAGGATCATAGATACAGATATTAGGCCCAGTAGAAAAGCATTTGTGTATGACTATATGTAGGAGCTATGTCTGCTGTTAGCACAGTTTGCAATAAAGCTGTTGCCAGCATGAATTTTGCAGACATAGTTGTCAGTATGTGTTGCAAGTCATCTCTTTTGAGGGTTAACAAAACCTTTATACTCCTCTAGCATATATCCTGTATTTTTATGCAGCTTAGGTAATAGGCCTCTGGCAAATTAGGAAAGATTATTTTATGAGTGTATTTCTTATACTTCGCTGCCTATAAATCCTCACTTTCTTTTTGGCCGCACATTGAATTCTGTGGAGCTCCAGTGGCATAAAAAAATGCAACAATTAATATGTAGAAAAATCTTACACATAATTATGTTATTATTTAAGAATCTAATAGTTGAGGTTGTCACAGACTAGTGATTAATTTTCCCTTTCAAATACTCCTGTCTAGTTCACCAGGTTATAAAGTACTAGACTTTCCAACACCAAAGTCATGTTGCGTTTCCATTCTTGCAGGTTTGGACTGCAACTGTTTTCAGGTAAAACACATAAATCCTCTTTAATAGTTCAAAAAGATCTGATGACTTTATGGTGTGAGTTGACTTGAGTTCGTAGTTGGAGTAGAAGCCTAAAAGTACTGTTTGTTTTCTTGTGTCTTTGTCAGTGTGGTTATGACTAACCATCTGGAAAAGCACTGGTGCAAGTCATAATCACATATACTGCTTCAAGCTGTGTCTGTTTCACTGTGGGGGTCCTGCTCACAGAAATGTGTGGGCATACTAGAGAGAACACCTTAATGTGAATACCTGAGACACCCCGTACTTCTCAAAGACTGCTCATGCACCAGCCCCAGGACAGGTGCCTTGACTCTCATGGATGCCTTGGGTGCAAATCAAAGATGCTGTTGGGCTCTGACAGATGGTCTGTTCCACCTCCACTTTGGTGATCAACCACTCTAACAAGGGGGAAATTTGTCTGGTTTGATTTTCATATATCAGTCAGGCATCTGGCAATTTTGGCTTCTTTATAATGTCTGTGGTGGTTATTTCTTATGTCAGTGGTCTAAAAGCTGCTTATTTACAGGATTATTTACAAGATGTTAGTGGCCTTATACAGTCATAGTACCAGTGGTCTGACACAGAGTAGGTCACAGTACCATGTAGTTCTGTATCCTTGCCTCCTCCTACCTGGCACATGTGTTGTTATTGCATGAGCTGTGCATGTGTACTCTTTCCTGTCTACATTTCTGGTTAGCTTTGAGTTCATGTATGTCTATACAACATAAAATCCTTCATTATTTTTGCTGAAACTTTACTCAAAAAAAAAAAAGTCCCCAAATGGGAATGATTGAGGGGCTTTTTTATTTGTTTTGGGTACTTGATGACAACAAGTAAATTTTGTCTAGGAGTTGAAAATGTATGATTTGTCTGATTCTTGATGGTGTGAATAGGATGGCATTGTGACAGGTGTGTAATATCACACTGGCTTAAAGAGATTTTAAATACTTTGAGTTGTTTTTATCTTGATGCTTATATTAGATTTGTGCACCTTCAGTTTACTGTATGTGTTCTTACAGATCAATGTTTTTATGAATCATTTTTGCATCGCTTTCTATTATTTATTGATGCAACATATGTATTAAAAACATGGAGTGTCTCTAAAACATAGACCTTCATTTTGGATTTCAGTAAAGCTTTTGATACTGTCTCTCACAGGATCCTGCTGGATAAAATGTCCAGCCCACAGCTGGATAAACACATTGTGCAGTGGGTGAGCAACTGGCTCACAGGTTGTTATTAAAGGGTTACAGTCAATGGGGTAACAGACCAGTGAGCTGTCACTAGTGGGGTTCCTCATGGCTTCATCCTCAGCCCAGTGCTCTTCTCAACATCTTCACAAATTACTTGGATGCAGGACTTTAAGGGATACTAAGCAAGTTTGCAGATGATAGAAAACTGGGAGGAGCTGTTGACTGTCTTGAAGGCAGAGAGGCCCTGAAGAGAGAACTTGACAAATCAGAGGGCTGGGCCATCACCAACCAGATGAAGTTCAGCAAGAGAAAGTGTCAGATTCTGCACCTGGGATGGGACAACCCTGGATGTATGGACAGACTGGGGAACAAGAAGCTGGAAAGCAGCCCAGAGGAAAGGGACCTGGGGGTCCTGGTCGACAGAAACTTGAATGTGAGTCAGCAGTGCCCTGGCAGCCAGAGAGCCAACCATGTCCTGGGTACATCAGGCACAGCATCACCATCTTGGGCAAGGGAGAGGATTGTCCTGCCCTCTGTCTGCACTGCTGCAGCCTCACCTGAAGTCCTGCGTACAGTTTTGGGTACCACCATATAAGAATGATATTAAGCTATTAGACAGCACCCTAAAATAGAGTTAACAAAGGTCATGAAGGGCCTTGAGAGGAAGCATCAAGTATGAGGAGTGGCTGAGGTCACTTGGCCGCTTCAGCCTGGAGAAGAGGAGACTGAGAGGAGATCTTACAGTAGTCTGCAACTTATTCATGAGGGGGAGAAGGGCAGACACTGATCTTTTCTCTTGTTGTGACCCATGACAGGACCTGAGGGAATGGCCTGAAGTTGTATCAGGGGAGGTTGGATATTAGAAAAAGGTTCTTCCCCAGAGGGTGGTGTTTGGCACGGGAGCAAGCTCCCCAGGGAAGTGGTCACAGCACCAAGCCTAACAGATTTCAAGAAGTGTTTGGACAATGCTCTTGGGCACATGCTATGACTTTTGGGAATGGTCCTGTGCAGGGCTGACAGTTGGACTCAATGATCCTTGTGGGTCCCTTCCAACTCAGTTTATTCTGTGATTCTCTGATTCATTTATGGAAACTATTTTCTAATAATGCTGTCATTATCTTCAGTTCCTTGTTGTCTAGGAGAAATTTCAGTTTTACAGTGTAGGTAGTGTGTGTGTCTAGTCACTATTTATATGAAAAAGGCTGATTAACTGCAAAATCTCATACTGGGCAGATCTCTGTCTTGCAGTAGAAGTGTTAATCTGAGAGTTATATGGAAATAATAATTGGCCACTCTATTTTTCACATAATCCAGGTGATGGTGCTTTATGTAGTAGCATATGTGCCCTGTCACTCTGATTTTGAATCAATGTGTGCCATCTATTAAAATCCTGTGGTCATCACATTTCTTCAGTTACTTTTGCCCCAAAATGCAGGAAGTGTGGACATGCTGAGTTTGCAGCATCTGTTAAAATCTGCCAAAAGTCAGCTGAAGAAACTGGATTAAAGTTTTAAAAGGACCATATTGATTTAGGAGACTACATCCCAGCCATAAAAATTAATGAAATGCCTATGTGTTTAAAATGAAACCAGAACAGATGTTTTGGTAACCAAGGCTGAGTCAATTCTAAGGACAAGGTCACTTGAATGAAAAGGCTGAACTTGTATCCCCAGGTTTCTCTGGAAAATTCCATTTAAGCTGATAACCCAATGTATAACACTAGTGTAGTTTTCCTCTTGTCTTGG
>VZSE01010661.1:226036-265898 GCA_013398275.1 Promerops cafer | reverse complement strand
CGTCGGGCCCCGCCGCGCCTTCCCAGGCACAAGAGCGCCATCTCGTGGCCGCGCGGGGGAAGGCAGCGGCCCGGCCCGCGCGGCACCGGGACACCGAGACACCGGGATACCGGGACACCGAGACAACGGGACACCGAGACAAGGGGACACCGAGACAACGGGACACCGGGATACCGGGACACCGAGACAACGGGACACCGAGACAACGGGACACCGGGATACCGGGACAACGGGATACCGAGACACCGGGACAGCGAGACACCGGGACAGCGAGACACCGGGACACCGGGACACCGAGACACCGGGACACCGAGACAACGGGACACCGGGACAACGGGACACCGAGACAACGGGACACCGGGGCCACGGGACACCGGAACCACGGGACATCGAGACACCGGGATACCGAGACCCGGGGACCACGGGACACCGAGACCCCGGGACACCGAGATACCGGGACCACGGGACACCGGGACTCCGAGACACCGAGACCCCCGGCCCGGGCGGGGCTCCTCGGGCGGCACGGGCCCCACACGGCTGGCAGGGCCCGTAGAGGGTGAGCGGGATACCGCCTGCCGCCAGGGACAGCATCCATCCACGATCACCGTCCCTGGGACAGAGACACCGTCCCCGTGATCCCATCCCGTGCGACACCACCTGTCCGGGGACACCACCTCTCCAGCGGCACCTGTCCCGGACAGCATCCGTCCATTGACTCCATCCCCCAGGACAGCGTCCCTCCGCGGACACCACCCCATGAGATGGCCCCGTCCAGGGAGGGACACAGCAGCCAGGGGCAGCCGAGGGGAGCCCCCTCCTTCCCGCAGGACACCGGAGGGACGCAGGGCCCCTCCATTTCCGCTGCCGTGTCCTGGAGCAGTGGGACAAAAGCCAGAAGAGGAAAAAGCCTTTGCCAGGTGTTCCTTCTCCTCCCCGGAAAGCAGCAGCGTAGGTCACTGTGACCCACGGGGGAGTGGCAGTGGGACACGGAGGGGTGGCAGGTGGGGACAGCACGAGGGGGCAAAGCCCTGTCGAAGTCTTCCATGAAAAAATTAATTCTGATGACTTGAACTGTGCCATGTGGATTGAAAACCTGGCTGAGGGATCATAAACAAAGGGTAATTAGAAGCAGGGGGAGGTGTTTATGGGGTACTGCAGGGATCTAGGTTAGGGCTGCTCTCATTTAATACCCTCATTAATGACCTGGAAAGAGGGAGTAAACTACACATTAATGAATTTGGCAGATGATGCTATACTGGGAGGTGCTGTGAGCTCCAGCAAGCATAGAAAATTAACACAAAAAGGGCCTAGTGAGATTAGAAATATGGGCAGGAAGCAGCGAAAGGAGCTGTGCCTTGGACAGATGCGAGCGAGCGCGGCTGGACGCAAAGGCGAGCGGGAGCGACAGCAGGACAGGCAGCGATGGCTGAGCCAGCCAAGCCAAGCCAAGATCCAGAGCAACGCCCCAGAGAAAGGCCTGGGGCCAGGGGTCAGCGAGGGGCACGCAGGAGACTGCTGTGCATGAGGGCAGCAGGACCGATCAGCCCCTGGCGTTTTTGGGTCCCGCGCAGCCGGGAGGGGCTGGGAGGGGCTGGGAGGCTCGGGTGTGGCTGGAGCCGGAGCGCGGGGCTCCCTCGGCACACACGGGCTGGCGGCAGCTCAGAGGGAAGCCACACAAATGATCAAAGGCACGGAGAGACTGATTTCTGAAAGGAGATTAAAAGGCTTAAATATATATATTGCTTGGTTAAGAGCTGTCCATGGGGAGACAAACTAAGAGCCTTACATATCTGGTTGGAGTAAATAGAGAGGGAGGGAAGGAATTATTTAATAGAGTACAAGGGGCATCACCAGAAGGGATGACAGGAAATGAAGAAATGGAGCATTTAGGTTGAATGTCACAGGGGAAAAAATCCCCTCTGCTGACAGCGAAAATTATGAGGCTGCCACGTGGTTCCCTGGAGGGAGAAAGTTCTGTGGCTTGAGATATTTAAAACCAGACAGGATCAGTCTGAATATAAAGGCACCTGGGATCAGCTACTGGCAGGGGCTGGGCAGAGGAGCAAGAGCTGGGCAGGGATGCACCTCATTTCCCAGCTGTTTTTCCACTGAAATATTTCTTTATGGATCACATCCATAAAAGACCTGCATTTTTTAGTTTATTGCATATATGTATTTCTGCTGCTATAAAGGAAATCACGGACAATGGATGCTGTGCCAGTCACCTCATAGCCAGGCAGGGCTGAAAAGGCCCTGAAATCAGAGGAACTTCACCTCTCTATGGGTATGAAGGGGGATTAGAAGTGGGTCAGTAACAGATATGAGGTTTCTGAGGGTAGAACCTGAACAGTGCGACATGCCCTGGAGCACAAGGTCTCCAGGTCTGGCTTCTGTAGAACATCTCATCTCAGTGCCTTTCTCCAGCTGACCAAGGAGAAGCCAGGCCACAGCTGGCCAGCCACACATCCCCTGTAACCTTGGGTAACACTCCATCTGCTCACCTCCAGCTCCTGCTCAGTTTGTCAGAGGCTGCGGCGGGATCCCTTTGGAACAAAACAAGCATCGATTGCAGCCCCACCTCCTCCCCATCTCCTGCCTCACTGGAGGTCTGTGCGTGCTGTCAACAAAATGGATTAATAGTCCTGTTATCAGTTCAGATGGATGGCCAGGGTAAGGAGAAAACATCGCGTCCCAGGGAACTCAAGTAGGCACATTAATAAAGATGCCACATGTTGGCTCTGAAATCTAAAAGCTTCGCTCCACTCCTTGCAACACAATTAGCTTATCCAAAGCCCAGCACTCCTGTTGCAATGCACCTGATGATGCCCTTAGCATCGCTGCCCGGTGGCCTGGCTGGGAGGGAGGCAGCTGGTGCCATGGTGGTCCCCATGTTCCCCTTGGCCAAGCCCCCTGCAGGAGCTGGCCCTGCAAGCCCATTTTGTAGCAGCACCTCATGCTGCTGCTGGGGAGCTGCATCATCCTCCTTGGAGCATCAGGCTGGGGGCCCAGGGGGCCACAGGAGGAGGCTGAGGAGCAGGATGGCACCAGGGGCTGTCACTCACCCACCTCAGTGCTGGGGCTGGGCAGCACGAACAGAGATCCTGATCTGCCCACACTATAGAATAAGGAAAGCTTTGAATTCTAAGCAAGTGGTGCAGCTTGCAGCCCTTTGTTTGAGCCCTAATGTGATGACTCCTCTCCAGCCCAGCGTTTGTAGCTGTCTCTCTCATCCCTGTCAGAAAGCAAATCTCAGCATCTGAAACGTGTATATTTAAAACGATGGTATCGGCGGGCTGGCGAGCCCAGGGGCTTCATTCAACATTCCTTGTGCAGGGCTGAGGGAAAAGGACAAGCAGGGGATTGGCCCTGCTCACAGGTATCTGCTGCCTGACCAGCTCCTGCTCACACCCCTGCCTCTCCTGGGCTGTGGGGCTGCAGAGGAGGTGGGCTGGGGGATTCCATGCCTGCTCTGCATCCCTCCCTAGCCAAGGCTCCCTCAGGGCCCTGCAGCAGCTGGTGGGACCCAAGCCCCCCATCCTCTGCTGGAGCCAGGGGGGAGCAGAGCCACGCCCCAGCACTCCAGCTCTCTGCAGAACTGGAGAGAACATGCACAAAATAGTTTGAAAATTTGAAATTTGTTTTAAACATCAAAGAGGAACTTTATCTTTTTAATTTTTCAGAACCTTTCTTTTAGTTTCTCAGCTCTGAAGTGTTGTTTTTCCCCTTTCCAGCACCTTTTCTTTTAGATACCAGGTGAAGTAAAATAAATGATGTAGGTTTATTTTTTCCTTTCTTTGCTTATCCAGTTCTGCACAACTTGAAAGGTTTTCAAAGTATCTGGTGTCAGGAGTTACAGTTTAGGTTTGTGGTTTTTCTTCCCCTTGAAATGTTTCTAATATCACAGTGAAGTAGAAAAAGAAAAAACCTGTAGCATAGAAAAAGGAAATGAAGAAATAGGAAAACTCAGAGCAAAATCCCTAGACCATCCAGCCATGAAACATCTACTGTGTGATGACAAAGGGAAGCCCTAAACGGAGAAAAATACAGGTTTTCATATTTAGGGGGGTGTTTGGAAAATAAGACAAAGTATCCAGCTTAGATTTAAACACTTTTTTTTCCTTTCATCTCACAGGAATTCAGTGCCCATTCTCAAGAGGGTTTGGAGAAAGGAGATCCTGTCCAGCTCTGCCCATCAGCCCTCTGAGAGCCAAACTTTATTGAGCATCTGCAGGACTTGCAGGCATCTGTCTGTGTAACTCTGTTAGCAGTTTGCACATAATGCAGATAAGAGACTGCTGCTGTAAAATATTGAGTCTTTAGACTATAAAAAACTGTCTTTCTAAGCTGAAATCTAACTTTATTTGTACTCCTGCAATTCCACCCAAGTCAGCAGGGTTTCCTGGCTGTTAGCAAGGGCAGAGTCTGGCACACTCCTTCCACTGAAGAGGTTAAAGTGCCAAAGAGAGGACAACATCACTCTGAGGAATTCGATAAACTCCTATCACTCAATAGTTTAATTCACTTTTACTGATGCAGCATCTTTTATCGAAGATTACATAATGCTGAATAATCATGAAGCACATAATGCAGAGCCAGACAAGCACTCATAATCAGATTTAAAGCCTATATTATAGAAGTGACAGGTGCAGGGCTAATTCTCTGCTCCAACACTGGTGTCAGTCCAGAGGAAGCCCTCTGGACCCACTCCCAATTTACACAGCCTGCCTGGCAGCAAAAGGTGGGGAAAGGGGAGAAATAATCACATGGTGCTTTCTGAAGGTACCTGAGGAGCCAGGCAGGCACAGCCTGTGTGAGCAAAAGCAGCACAGGCACAGCAAGGGGCTGGGAGGCAGCTGCCTCTCACCAGCCTGCACGGGGCAAGAGCAAGGCAAGGGCAGCCAGCACCACAGAATGCTGTGGGTTGGAAGGGACCTGAGGGATCATCTGGTTCCAAACCTCCCCACAGCCAGGGACACCTTCCACTATCTCAGGTTGCTCCAAGCCTTGTCCAAGCTGCCCCTGAACACTCACAGAGATGGGGTATCCATGGCTTCTCTGGGCAGCCTGTGCCAGGGCCTCCCCGCTCTCACAGGGAAGAACTTCTTTCTAATAATCTAACCTAAATCTATCCTCTGTCAGTGTGAAGCCATTTGCCCTTGCTCTGTCATTCCATGCCCTTGTTCAAATCCCTCTCCAGCTCTCCTGTAGCCCCTTTAGGTACTGCAATGGGCTCTAAGGTCTCCCTGGCCCTGAGACATGAAGCAGAAAATGCTGCATGGTTCCGGGGGCTGCAATAGGTGATACAGCCTTCTGCCCCACCTCACTGGGCTGTGTCCCGCTGGCTGCTGCAGGATCACAGCAAAAAACTGAGCAGCTTGCTTGATTTAATCCCATATCTTGCAAGAAAAGATGACCTGAAGGTCTGAAGGGGGCTGCTGATCACCCCCTGAGTGGCTCCCCACAGTGCAGTAGCTCACCTGTACCTGGCAGCCTGTGGGGAGACACTCATTGCAGCCATGCTGGCTAAATATTTCCCATGCAATCCATTCCAGGGTATAAAACCATCAAACAGGATAACCTTGTGATCAAATGGCCAACAGAGAAAAGTGCTTAATATTACCCAGTCCAGGTAATGAGCCGTATTTCCAGCTCAGGCCCCAAACACACATCACCGTGCGCTAAATGCCCTGCAATTGCCTGCACACGTTAAGCAAAGATTAAAAGCGAGCAGGAGAGAGGAGGGAGGGTAGCAAACGGAGCCCAGGGAGACCGGGATGAGTGTCTTTGGCGCACAGGAGGCGAGCCAGGGAGCAGCTCCGGTGCAGCTCCGTGCGGGACCCGCCCCGCGCTCGGCTTGGCCGCCCGCCTGCGGCGCAGACGCTGCTCGCTGTCCCCGCGCAGGTGAGGAACAGACGGCCCCGGGCTTCACGAGGCAGCCATGCCACGGATGAATTAAGAGGCAGCCAACCTCTCTCTGCAGGAGATCCGCCTGCTGGTGAAGGTTATCCCAGGTGATGGGACAATCTCTGCTCTTTCTGCCCTGCTTACAAACAGCACATCTTAATTCAGTCTCCAGGTCCCCGCATGGACAAACAGATTGTGAAGGTCGGGGAATAAAGACACCTGGGGAAAGACAGAGATTTAGTGGAACAGAGCAGTGCAGTGTCTCGAGTCTGAGCAGCTCCACAGATAACACATAGAGCTCAGCCAACTCGGCACAGCCGCTCCAGCAACACCCATCCCATCTTTCAAAACACTCACGAACACAGCTAAATCACTTGTTCTGCATTTCTGCTTCTACTTTTGTCCCCCTTTATTCCTGCATGCTCCTTAGTCTGCTGCTGACCCCTTGCAAGGGGTCAGAGACACTGCAATTCTTCCATCTTCCAGCACAAACTGGATACCTGGCACTGGCAGAATGCTGACAGCTCCCAAGCATTCATCTGCCTTCACCCCTGAGCCACAAGCCTCCTTCCCAGCACGCCAACAGGCAGGATACATTTCTGGGATATACAGCCTCCTGCTGCAGCACTGAGCGTCAGCTGGGGGATTTCAGCAGCATTCCTCAGCTGGTGCAATTTGTCCTGGCTCCAGAGCTGCTGACAGAGATCCAGCACCAGCTGAGAAGCAGCCACAGGGCTGAGACCAGGCCCCAGCTCCATCCCACCAAGGTGCCCACATCAGGGAATCTGACTCTGGTTCCTTGCTGGTTTTGACTTAGGCATTTCAACTCTGCCTGCATCCCACAGCCAGCAGTCAGAGGCCCAGGCACCAGTCCCGGTGCACTTCCCTCCTCCCCGGCATCCCCCGCAACTGCAGGCACAGGGAAACTGCAGAATGCCCCCAGCAAAGCCCCAGCCCTCCCCCAGCATCACCACGTGGGTCATTTTCACCCGTCAAACTGAGACTGACACGTCGTGGCTCCCCTCCTGCACTGTCTGCAGTGAGCCTGATGTTCCTGCACCGCAGCACAGCCGGGTGAGCGGTGCTGAGGATGTCAGGGAGCGATTCGTCACATAACACTGCCTGGGAGAGAAGGCAGAAAAAGCTAGAAAAATACCTAACAATTGCTGTAATTGTCCTCTTGAAATGGCTACACGATGTCAGACAAGGGCTGGCATATCTTATCACAACTGAACCTGGGTGGAGGCTGTTCCAAGCCAGTGATTAATGGTCTGCGAGGATTTGTTTTGGCACGGTGGAAAAAATGCGTACAGCGTCTCAAAAAGATGCCAGATGGATGGCCTGGAGCAGAGACCCCCAGCCAGCCACCAGCACGCTGCAGAGCAAAGGCTTGCTCCTTATTTGTGGGGTAACAGCATCCTGGCAGGGACCAGCTCCTGCTGCTGTCCCGGCACTCCTCGAGCTGTTCCCAGTGCCTGGCAGAACAGGTGGAATGCTGGATGCACATTCCAGCACAAGGGCAGTGTGCAGGCAGGGTTGCTGGCTCTCTCCTCCTGCAGCACAGGCATGTGGAGGCTGCCTTGTCACCACCCCTGCATCAGGAGCACCTCCACAACAAGTTCCTGGGCCTCATTTCCAACAGGAGTGCCATGACCAAGCCTTTCTCCTGCAGCCCAGGCTGCTCTTCCTCCCCTTCCCCAGCAGGCAGCACTCATTTGCTCTGGGATGATGAGACATCCCCATGTGGGCACCCAAAAGAGCAGCTGCTGCTCCAGCAGGGCAGAAGCACAAAGCACTGTCCCTCGAGAGGCCACCCACCTGCCCTGGAGCAGGGGTACAGGGTGCCCAGCCTGGGGAGGATCTGCCTTCTCCCCAGAGCCCTGGGACAGCATGCCACCGCAGCCAGCACGGACCCTGTCCTTCAGAGAAGGACGTGCTAGGGAGGTGGCAGCAGAACCCGCCCAGCATCTCACATCACTCACCCCTTTGGAAAGGAAGAGGCAGATCTTGGCTGTCCGTGCCATCAGGTACCAATCTCTCAGTGTCTGCTGATGCCAACACATCCTGATTGTGAGGCTCAGGATAAAAGTGAGCCCAGCTGGGCCACAAGATATATTGTTTGGATCAGGCTGAGAATCACTTATGCAGTGTTTTATTAACCATAATGGATAGCTGTGCCTGGTAAAATGAGTAATAATCTTGTTTAAGGGCTCGCTCCTGAATCACACTGTGTTGTTGCCAATGCTGCAAACTTTCCTCACTGCTCTGCAGGCCAAATTCTGTCCTGGAGCAAGCAATACCCTGTACAGAAGACCACAAATCAGACAGAAACAGCTTTCTGCCTTTTTTTGGTAAGAAATAGAGATAATATGACAGGTAGCTTCTTCCATCTCCCAGTTCCTCTGATTTTCACACTTCATCTCATCTCAGTCCATCAGCAGTGCTATCTCATCCAGCACTTACCCAGCCTGCTGCTCCACATCCTGCTTGGGTGTTTCCCTGGGACAGAGCTCTGCCTGGGGTAAATGGTTGGTGGCTAATGGAAGGAAATAGAGGAAAAAGTAATTTACATCAGCTAAGCATTCTGTACGCTGTTATTTTGTGATCATCTATAATTTTGATCTATTAACAGTAAAAGGTGCATCTGTTCCCCAGGTTCATCTTGTTTACAGGTGATGTAAACAAGACCAAGGGACTGGTCAGCTGTTTGAGGGAGGTTTTGTATTTCTGCAGATGAGTCACCCCTGAAAGCCAGGGTGGCGTGTGGGGAGGGACAGCACCCCTCCTGATGGAGGAGCTGCCTTTAAAGCAAGACCTGCTCCAATATGTGACACACTCAGAAGTGCCACGTGGAGCCAGCCAGCCAGCAGGAGCAAGGAGACATCACGGCCATCACCCCAGCTCTGGTGAAGGAGCAGCAGGAGGCAGCAGCCTCCTGGGGACAGACACCCAGGCACTGGGCAGAGCTGGGACCAGAGACCCAGCCCTGGCACCAGGGGGGACACTGCAGGATCCCAGAGAAAGCCATTGCCTGTAGCTCTCTCTCTACATCCTCCTGACACTTCTCTTCCCCGGGCAGATAGTGATGAGACAAGTTTTAAACTGAAAGATTTAGATTAGATGTGAGGAAGAAATTCTTTACTCAGAGGGTGGGGAGGCTCTGGCACAGGCTGCCCAGAGAAGCTGTGGCTGCCCCATCCCTGGAAGCGTCCAAGACCTGGATGGAAGAGGCTGTGGGCAGCATCGCCCAGTGGAAGGCATCCCTGCCCACGGCAGGGGGGTGGAATGCCATGAGCTTTGAGGTCCTTTCCAGCCCAAGCCTTTCTGCGGTTCCCTGGTTCCCCACGCAGCGCCCAGGACCCTGCAGCCGAGCCGTGGCTGTGGCCCAGGGCACCGAGCTCTCCTGCAGCCAGGGAACAAACGCCCATCAAAGCTAAGGCAGGCGCCAGGCTCAAAGGGAAAAGCCGCAGTGACAGCCGAGCCCCGGTGTCAGAGTTCCGTGATACGCTACGTGAACACACGCCCTTCATGGCAGGGCTAGTGCGGACCCCTCCCTGTCATCAATATTCCCTTTAATTAGCCAGCTAATCAGCTGTCGGCGCTGTGGAGCCAGGGATGGCACCGGGTGACAGCTGAGGGTCCCACTGGAGACAGCCACCGGCTGGAGACCCGCGCAGCCCCCGCAGGGCGCCCCTAAGCCGGTGTTAAGCTCGGCGGGTGCAGGTGGGGGGCTCAGCTGTCCTTCCCCATCCGTCTGTCCATCGGGCAAGGCCTGAGCAGCCAGCCCGTGGCCCGGATCACATTTCCAGCCCTGAAGAACGCAAAGGCAGCTCGCTGAAATTCCGTCTGCCTTTGCGGACAAAGCCGCTGCTGCTCCGGGGGGTGCCCCAGCCCTGCCCGCGCAGCCGGGCACTGCCGGGGACCGCGCACAGCCAGCGACGCCACTGCTCAGCCTCCGGTCAACAGCAAATCACAGCTAATTAATACTAATTGGGTCTTTTGCAGCGCACGCAAATGCCATGGGGACCATCCTCTTTAACGTGAGCCGGTTGCCCACCCCTTTCCGCTGTTTTCTCCCAAGCCCAGGGCCGTATCTTCCCTCTCCTGGCTGCTGCCGAGGCCAGCAGCACAGGCGGCTGTCCCCCGCTGTCCCCCCCGAGGGGACGTTCCTGCCCGCACCTGAAGTGGAACAGTCTCCCTGGGATTTTGAGTAAGAGCCCTATCTCCAGAAATCACAGCCACCACCAGCAGCTCTGCCCAGCGGGTTCGGGCTGCTCCTGTCGTTCCAGCAGAAATTTCCATGGCTTGGGGCTCTGCAGAACCTGAGCTGCAATGGACAGAGCTGGTTTAGGTATTCAGCAAATTCGCAGCAAACAGCTTATTGGAAACATTTAGTCATCTTTCTGTTCATTAACGAAGTTCAAACATACTTTGATTTTCTTCATATCTGCTCATTATTTGAAATTGCACAGGGATGCTTTGACGGGGATGTCCTGGAGCGGGGACAGCCTGCCCGTTGTTCCACGGCAGGCAGCAGCCCCAGCACGGCCCTGCCCGAGCCCCGACACGCTCTGCGGGACGGAAACCTGGCAGGGATTCAGGCTCCTACCTCCGCCCCCAGACCTCCCCTTCCGCGGGCTTTGCTGCGGGCAGCCTTCGCTCCAGACGCAGCAGCGCTCGCTGAGAGCAATTTAACAGGGTTTGCAAACACCAGCATGGCTCCTATTGAAACAAAGATCCACCAATCTGCGCCACGAGCCCAGAGCACCAGCTCGGGGAAAGAGCTCATCTCCCCAGCTGGTTTGGCCACCGTGTCACGGCAGCAGCCCTGGAGCATCTTGGCCACAGGCACCTCCTGCCAGCCCTGTCCGTGCCACAGGGCAAGAGGGGACACCCCACGACCAAAATGTTCCCTGTGGTGGGAGCACCCAAGCCCAGGTAGAAGGCCAAGCACACATTCTCCACCCCACAACAATTCCTGCATGGATAACGAAGCTCCATGAGTGTGAGGCTGCCACATGGGCAAGGAAAGGCAGAGCAGGGCCATGAGATATCTCCTTCCCCTGGTGCTTCAGCCATCTCTTACCTGGGCCAGGAGGTCTGAGGTGACCCTGGCTGGTGAAATCAGCAGAGAGAACTGTGGGGTAGGACAAAAACCCCTCGTTTATCCCATTACACCAAGAAGGGCTGGAGCCACTGCCACAGCTCCCAAAGTGCAGAGGGTCTCACCAGACTTTGCAGAGCTGCCCTGCCCCAGCTGTGGGACGAGCAGCCACCAAAAGGATTTTCCAAACAAGGAGCCGACACCAACCAGCAAAAGGGCTTTGTGTGAATGCTCCCAACCACTGCCAAAACTCCTGCAGGCTGAATATTCCAGACCTGCTGTGACACTCTGGTTACTTCACATATATTGCACAATCCCAGTTTATTTTGGGAATTACATGGTGATGGATAGCTAGATGTAAGGAAAGGCCATTATAGACTATGAAAAGCTGCACAGTGTTCCTGACTGCTCTGTGCTCTGTGACGAACCATCTGCTTCTCCTGCACCTCCCTTTGTTTATCCTGCTCAGCTCAGCTGAAATTAAAATTGACAAAAGCAATTTCTCCCGATCAAGTTAGGAAGATAAGGAGAGCGGCTGCTGCACACAGTGCCATAGAAACCTGGGCTACTCCAGCCCTTCTTCCTCCTCCCTGAGCACCAGCTCGGCCTCTGAAGGGAAGTGCCCAGCTGCAGGGGGAGAGCCCCCCGCTCCCGCCAAAGGAGAAACACAGATGGATTTAGCCACGGGAGATCAATCTACAAACGCAGTGCTGAGAGGGAGTTTTGTTTTATTCCTGTTCTGATCCCCTCCCCTTGGATTCAGACATACAAAGTGGCCCCTTTGATTAGAAAAGCACATTTGGATGAATTTGGAATTATTTCCCGTTCGAGGGAAAGGAAGGGGAAAGGCAACATATTTTCTTGGAGAACGCTTCTGGGGCATTTGAGAACCTTCTAGGTTATATTTACACTGCTAAAGCACTTTTCAGATCAAAGCACTCTGAAAAATATGGGTCCAGGCTGCAGACACAGCTGTAGCTCAGCTCTGGCACCAAGCCCCCAGGATTCAGTCTCACAGGCTCTGACAACACACCTGGCAAGGGGGTTCAAAAGCTGTAGGATGGGAGAGAGCCCCTCATCACCTCCTGGCACCTCTCCTCAAAGGGCTGGGGGTCAACATTCCCCCTTCCAGCCCAGCAGGGTCATCTCCTGAAACCCATTTTACCTCCCACAGCACTGGGAGCTCAGGCAGAAGCCAGGAGCCCGAGGCAGGAGTGCAGATCTTTAAAGATGAGGTACCTTCATATTTCTACATCCAATTTCTTTAGACATGTTAATAGCACGAGGCCTTTTTTCTGAGATGCAGGAGCAGCTGCTCAAGTCTCCACTGAATTAAGCTAAGGGCAAGTTTTACGTTTTGAAGAGAGATTTTTTTTTGGGTCTGGTATTTTTCTTTCAAACCTGAGAGCAAAGAAAGACATCACAAAAACATCAAGCTGCAAGACATGCCATTTTCCCTGTGCTGGTATAACTCAGGAATCGCTGAACAAAATCGCAGTCCATGTTCCTGACAAATTCCCCAGTGGGCTGAGTAAAGGCTGGAGAAATTCCACCCCAGAAGGTAATTACTTTCTTTGTTTTTTTCCTTCCTGAAATTATTAGAGTGGCAGGAAGGCCTTGGAACAAAAGCACCTTGGATCACAGGAGCAGCAGCCCTGAGCATGCTGGAGCTCGCTGCATGGGCTGCAGGCACCAGCCTTTGCAGGGCAACGCAGCAAAGTGAGGGGACCATCAGATGCCACAACCCTTCTACTCACTAAATTTGCAGGTGGAAACCTCCAGGGCCAAAGAGGAGGTCAAGGAGCACTCTAGGTGGGAGCAGGAGCCTCACTGACACAGACTGCACCTTCTGCAGGCATCCATGGCCACCTTTCACAGCAAAGAAAATCTCCCTGAGCTCAGGTGAAAGGGGAACAGGGGGGCCTTGGGACCCCCTCCCTCTGTTGTACTGTGGTTACAGAGGAAGTGCTGTGGCCTCTCAGCTGGAGCAGGCACCACAGTCCTGCAGCCAGAGCTGCTGACACTCACTGCCAGCAGTTAATCAAGATTCATCAAGATTCATCAACTGCTTTGATTGCATTACACATCAAGGGGCAGATAATGCTGATAAACCCCTCTGCAGCGAGGCCACAGCACAGCAAATCAATAGAGCCACTCTGGATTTGCATAGGATGCATTACCTTAGGATCTGGATCTGCTCCTGGGTTTGTCCAGGATAAGCAAGATTAGATCTGGATCAATCCCAGGCTTACTGGGGCTAAGCAAGATTAGACCACAATCAGCCTACGTATTGATCATATCATTTGTCACTACCATGCTTGGGTAAAACATTCCCCCAGGCAGATGGCAGAGGCTGCCCTGGCATGAGGGGGTGGCAGTGCCACCTCCCTTGCTGCGTTCATGGGACGTGTCACTCACTCAGCACTGCCATTGCTTTCTGTGGTGACGTGCTTAAAATTCAGCAGTGTGCTCTTCCCCACATTTAAATAGAAACAGAGATTTACTCCGGGACATGTATTTTGCATTAAACCGGTATTTTGAGCCTTGGAGGAAGGATTCACCTGGCTCCTCATTTATCTGCAGCTAACGAGTCTCCACCAGGCAGCAGCCCAGGAGTGCTCCCAGCCAGGCCAGAGCCAGAGGGTGGCACAGGCAGAGGAGCAGCGGGAAGGCTGCGGGGGAAGGCAGCCGGGCACACAAAGAGAATGGGGAATGAGCCACAGCCCCACTGCTCCTCAGCACCTGCTGGCTCCAGCCAATGCCAGGTGACATTTTGGTGCCTGGGAAAGGGATGTGACTTCATCTAGACCCTGCTAAGTTCCCTGGGATTTTGAAGGGTTTGATGATTATAATAACTGGTTTAGTTTTTTTTTTTTCCCATCAGCTGCTTTTTATGCATCCCTGACTGTAGGAGTTAGAAGGAATCAAAGACTTTCAAACCTTCTGGCAGCTCTGGGGCCCACAGCCTACTGCAAGCAGGGAGGAGAGGGAAGAGCTCTCCTGGCCTCTGAAGTCTGCTTCTCCTCAGGGAGCTGTGGGAAGTTATTTCTGCAATATTGCAGCTGGATCAACCGAGGAGGAGATGACACGAGATGAATGAAATAATCGTTCTCTGTGGGCTGACCAGGGAGCAGGGCAGGATATTGCCCTGGCAATGCTCCTGGCAGCTAGCTGAGCACTGGGCAGGACAACTACAGGCACAAACCTTCTCCCCAGCCTTTCGCCTCCAGCAGCAACAGCTTCTTCCATCTGCACCTTTCCTCTGCCTTGTCCCCTCCTGTGCAAGGGAGGGTCACTTCCAGGTGCAGAGACAAGTTACTCTGATCAGGAGCACTGAACCCAGCTTGATTTGTTCAGCGTGGTAAGTGCAGTGCTTGGTTTTCACCTACCCAAGCAAACACCTCCTAAGGTGTCCCTGTCCTGCTCTTACTGACTGTGCTATTGAAAGTGTTACCTGCTGAAGACAAGCATCTTTGTAAGTGTGGCAGGTGACACCAGTAAATCACTGGGTCACACTGCTGCCAGGGAGACCCTGATGGGCCACCTAGTGTGTGGCCCTCTCAACCTCCCTCTGCCCCCATTTTCCTTTTCCACACCAGGGTCTTGCTTTGTCATGTGCTGGGAGTCCCTGGAGGGTTCAGCCACATCTGCAGACACCAGTTTCTGCAAACAACCCCTGTCCAGGTTTTTTCCCCCTGCTTATCCCAGTAAATATGTTTCAGTTAATCCAATTTGCTCTTGCATTTGCTCTTACAGTGGCTGCCAACCAAACAGTCAAAAACAGCAGCTCCAGCCCCTTGTTCATGGTTTGGGAGAGGAGGCTCCCTGTGGGCATCGCCCATGGAGAGGGCACACAACTCCCTTGGCCCCCGAGGCTCAGCTGGGGTGCACCAGTGACCAGCAGCAAATAACACGGGCAAAAGACTAAATCACATTTGTACAGCCTCCTCCACCGTGTTTCTCTGCATTATTTAAGAGAAAACATGTTCTCTTCTAGTCTTTATTCTTTCCCTTTTGCACTCAATCCCTGCTGTGGGTGACTGGATTAAATCAAACGCTCCACGCCCAGGTTTCGTGAAGCCTCTCTGATCCCACTCTGGGTCTAATGTGGGTGTAGAAAGCCACCCCTGTTCCTGCAGCAGCCACGGCCAGCTCTGGGACCAGACAGACCCGGAGCTGTGCAGGCCTGGGCTCGGCAGAGCCGACGCCGGCCGTGCATGCACTGAAAGCCAGAGCCCGACACCTGCAGCTCTCAACTGCAGGTCCAGGGCCAAACTCTGGGAAAGAGCCATGCCCTGGGAGCAGACACGTGGGCAGCTGCCTCTGACCTGCCTGGGAGCATCACAAGCCTGGGTCCCCACGGCAGGCACCCCACACCAGCACAGCCCCAGCTCCTCACTCGAGCTGGGTCTGGAGCACCTGCAGTGCCACCACACCAGGCTGTGTAGGCACCCCACAGGGAGCCCACAAATCCCCCACACCTTCACCACCCAGGGCCTTGCAGGAGCAGCAGCACCTGTCCCAAAACTTTTCACCTACACGCCCTCCGCAGCCACCACGGGCAGGACAAGGCTGGGTGACACAGGGGCAGCTCCTCCACAGCGAGTAAAGGCAGGGGAGCTGCTTCCCCCCCTTGGCAGGGGGGGAATTGGCCCCCTGAGGGCACCCATAAGGGCACGAGGTTAGAGCAGGCACCAGCATCCCTACAGATAACCCACCCCTGCAGGGCAAAATTGATTTTTTTGAATTAATCTATTTACAGTTGGAGTTGAGCTAGCTTTAGGAGCTATGTAAGCTGCTTTCCCTGTGCCTCATGTTCAGCATTTGCATGGTGGGATTAAATTAGATGGGGGAGCAGGAACAGAGGTGCAAGCACCTCTGGGTGCCTGAAATCTGCACACCCAGAACAGGGTCTGAACCTCCTCAGAGCCCTCCATCCTGCATGCCTAAAGCATCCCCCTGTCAGGGGAGCAGCAAAGGAGCCCCAGAAGCTTTAGGATGCAGCATTGGAGGGTCAGACCCCACCAGCCTGAGGTGCTCCAGCCCAGCAGGACCCTCAGCACCCTCCAGCAGAGATCCTTCATGCTTTGGAAAAGAGCTTAGCAAGGAGGATTTCTCCTCTCTGTCATTAACCTGACATAATGTCTTTCCTGCTGGCAGCTTTCAGGCTCAGCAGGTTTGTTATAAAATTCATTATCAGATATTGCAATCACAGTCACCTTTATTGGGCTCTGCATTTACAATAATTAGGCCAATAAACACTGATTTATAAAAATGACAAACAGGAACTCCCAGTAAGCAAGAAAAATGTGCTTTCTTTAGCGAGCAGTTTCTCACAGGACAAAAAAAAATTGTAGGAAGGTAGAAACCAATCACTGTAGGTGACAGCAAAGTAAAGCAGATTCTCCTGGGAATTTCCACATCCCAGCTGAGACATCACGAGGGGCAGACCCCGGGTGCAGACCCCAGTGCCAGGGTCCCTTCCCAAGGGCTGCAGAACCAGGGAGCAGGGGAGATGCTGGAGGTGCAATGGGAAAAGAAGACCACAGCAGGTGGCACAGAGAGGGAAAGAGCAAGGAGGAGGCAGCAGGAACCAGGAGGGAGAGTGGGAACAAAGCAGTGCCAGAGAGAAAAATCCAACAGAAGGGAAGCACCTTGGCAGGGAGGGAGGGAAAAAAAGAACCTGCCAGGTACAGCAAGGGAAGAGCAGAGCAGTACAAGAGAAGGAGCGTGAGATGGAGCTTCAAGCCTTAATGTCAAGGAAAAAATGAGAGAGGGAGGTGTTATCTGAGAGGGGGCACTGCAGATGCTCCCTGCATTCCCAGACTGCTCCAAAGGCACAGGGGCTGTCTCCCTGGGCTTTGTGAGGCACAGCCAGGCTGGGACAGCGAGCTGACCCCCAGAGCAGACCCTCGGGGGTGCAGGGTGGAAGGTGAGGGCAGACACCACGCACAGCAGAAGAGGGTGTGAGTGTGATCCCAAAGGCAAAGACTCACAGAGTCAAGGAAAGGGCAGAGCTGCAGCCAGCCTGGCTGCAGGGGAAGGAGCTCGTGGGACACAAAACGGGGCCCAGCACCTTAGGGGGGCAAGCCAGCCCTCCTAGAGACCCCAGCACGGGTGCTAGGAGACCCTCACCCAGGGCCAGTGCCCTGGGACTCTGGCACCTCCCCAGAGGGCAACAGCTGAGTCACCCAGGTGCCAACAAGACCTCCAGTCCCAGCAGCACAGCAGCTCCTGGAACAACCCTCAGCAGGTCCCTGTGCCGCAGCCACGAGCGCTGGGAGCCCTCTGGCCTGACACCAGTCCCCCACAGCAGCAGCTGGAGCTGGGTGCCCCACAGCTGGGCAGGGACAGCCCGGCAGCCAGCCCACCCCGGCAGCCAGCCCAGCCCGGCAGCGTGTGCCACGGCACAGCAGCACCGAGACGCTCATCGTGGCCCCTCTGCAGCCCCTTGGCAGCCCATCTGCCACCACACAGGGCTGAGGCAGAGAGGAAGCAGAGCAGGAGGAGGAGGAGGAGGGCACCCCCTGCCATCGCTGCCCCACGGGCACACAGCCCAGCCCGGTGCAGGTGGCACTGCCCGACAGCAGCAGGGCTGGGCAGTGCCCACCTCACTGCCCCGACCCACAGCTCCCACCTCACCTGTGTGCAGCAGAACCTCCTCCCACCTCTCTTTCCTACCTTTGCTGTCTGTGTTTCCTCTTGCTGATCCTCAGCTCACATTGCCACTGGGAGCCCCACTCTGCCAGCCAAGGGCACTCCCCAAAGCCCCCTATGGCCACCCCACCCCCCATATACCCTCCCACGCAGCTGAGCAGCGTTGGCTCCAACCACCTTTGCTCATGAGGAGCACCTGATGCCCCGGGAAGAAGCGTGGCTGTCAGGAGGGTCACCCCCAGGGCCCCCCCGCTGCCAGGGAACATCCAGAGGGGAGCCAGCATCAGCTGATGAACCCCAAAACTCATGGGGCTGTGGAGCCTTCCAGCACTTCATTCTGTTTGAGGCAGACGTGGGCAATCATGCTGACTTTGTTTCGTTTTATTTATTTTATTGATTTTCAAAATAGCTGCTTTTTTCCAAAAGCGCCCTGGGGCTGTGAACAGCTTGACTGCACATGTGAGAGCTGGGAAAGAGGCAGCAGCAGAGCTGGAGGCACAGGGAAACAGGTGAGGCTGCGTGGAGACTTCCCTGAGAAAGAACCAGGCAAACGCCCATCCCCTGAGCCTCAGCATCTCCCCAGGAGCCTCGGTGCACCCCGGAGGCCTGGGGAATTCATCCTCCCATCACTGGGCTGCAGCTGCCTGTGGTCTCAAAGGACGAGGGAAAATGCTGTTTGCATCATCACTGGGCCATTAATGGTAAAAGCCATCAATGGGAGATTTAATGACAATCAAAGAAAAATTAACGCTGTTGATATTCTTCACTTTAATGGATCCTTTCTTGATTAGTAGCATGTGGGAGTAATCTCAACTCTTTCTTTACTTGCTTTAGAGTAAACAACATTAATGCATGTGTCAGGTGACAGTAAAATAAGGCAGGAGACATTGTGGTACTGCACTGATTCAGTAGGAAATGTTCAATATGTTAACATTAAATACTTAAGGTTTGCTAAGCAGTGGTAAAACGCTGATTATTCTCTTCACACAATACCAGAGCAATGAAGTCCCTTTTACCAAAATTTTTGTTCTCTCTGTAGGTTTCCCCCTGCCAAGTTCTCAGTTGAGGTAAGAGACTGACCTGGCAGTTCCTCAGATGGGACCCTGGTGCCTCTCCACGTGCTGATGAGTTTACTGCTGGTACCCAGAGCATCCCTGCATCCTGCACTGCACCCCCACACCTGCAGCACCACACCTGCACCTCCCCGAGCAGCCAGGCCGGCCTCATCCACCTCCTTCCCCTCAGACACAGCCATGACAAAATTGCCTGCTGCTAATGAGGCAGGCTGGCAATTAACTGCTGCCAGCAGAGCGTTGGCATCGCTCCGAGCATCCGTGTGCTGCCGTGAGCAGGGAACCCAGTAACACCCCGTGGTGGCTCTGGGTGATGGGTGACAGGGGGAGGTCGCTGCAGGGCAGGGGGAGACGCCAACCCATCGCCCCCAGGTCATCCTCT
The DNA here is from genome assembly GCA_013398275.1 of Promerops cafer. Taxonomy (NCBI): domain Eukaryota; kingdom Metazoa; phylum Chordata; class Aves; order Passeriformes; family Nectariniidae; genus Promerops; species Promerops cafer. Next base: position 246,778 of record VZSE01010661.1, on the reverse strand, counting down.
CCTTGCTCTCCTTCCTTACACATCCCAGAGGAGCTGCAGGCTATTCCTTAACCACCCTCCAACTATTTTTAATAAAAGGCTTTTCGGTGTGGCACCAACACACACGGAGCTTTCAATTACATTTTAGCTGTCCCAGTAGGAAGCAGCTCTTTATTGGGAAAAGTGACTTACGATAGTGCAGGATTACAGGTTTGGTCTTTGCATTACAGGTATTCAAAGCCCAGTGAAAATAAAAACTGCTCAGCACACATTCCATAGCTGGGCTAAGCCTCGTGCATGGGGAAGCATTTTGGAAGAAGTTAAGTGTTTGAAGTAAAACTGTGTAGTCATCTGGTAGAACAGAGACATGAAATTGTTATTTATCAAGATGAGGCTGGCATTTGGATAAAATTCCGCGGCTCTGTTAATAACTTCTGTTGACGAGGGAGTTGCGAGAGCAGCGCTGAGGCAGCTGTCCCTGGAGCTCACAGGAGGGGGATTTTTCATGGGCTGTGAGCGAGGGAAGCGCGTGTCTGCTGTAATAACTTTCTGGGCACCTCCGTCAGAACGGCCACCACGAATTTATCTTTTTCTGTTCTCTCCCAAAGCTTTGTCAGTTTTGAGTAATTTGCTGTGAGTAGCAGCTGCTGGAGTGCCACACGGCCACGTGCGTCGCCGACATGAACTCCAGCTCCCTGAGCAGTTTTATCATAATGATTAAGTTTCTTAACTTGAATCAAGGATGTCTCTGGAGTTCCCTACAACGATGTGAACTTAAGATAAACAATGAATGATGAATAGGCCAATTACTGAAACCTCCCTTACTGAAACCTTCGGCTGAGGCTGGTTGAGAAGAGGAGGCACACGTCCTCTCATCTGGCAAATGTTACTGAAAATTGGACGGTGTGAAGCAAAGACAGTTCTGTGTAATCAGGCACTGGCTAATGAGCACCTTTCTTTTGTATGTGATTTTTCCCTTTCTCTGCTTGCTGTCCATAATGCTGGAAGTGGAGAGGGAGCCGTCAGCCTGAGCCACATGCTGCAAATGCTTCACCATGGTACAGATCCCTGCCCTCGGCCCCCACGGTGCAGCCCAGCACAAGGCACAAAAGCAGCAGGAGACAGTCAAGGGCTGTCTGGTGGTGCTGCACATCTTCTGGGGTAAGGAAGCCTTTCCTGAGAGACCCACCCTGAGGAACAGCCATTCTGTAGGCCTAGCAGCAGTCTGGTAACACTTGTGGGTGCAGCTGCAAAGGGATACAGACAGCACAGCTGAGGATGAAGGGAAAAGCACCTTGGAGCGGGGATGTAGCACTTCAGCCATGCTGTCAGTCAGCATTCTGGACATGCTTGGGGCTGAAGCACCAAAAAGAGCAAAGCAAGAGGCATTTCCCCTACTGAGAGACCTCCCAGTGGCAGACAAGGACAAGGGCCACAGTGGAGGTGGACGCAGTGGGGTCCCTCGGGTGCTGTGGCTCTGTGCTGCTCCTCTGGCTCCCTCCAGGAGCAGGTGTCACCACTGCCAGCAGTGAGAGCTGCATGGCAGCACGTGCCACAGTAAATGATATGATTTACTTACTACCTATGGAATTGCCCAATTAATTCACTATCCACATTAATATTATGGCTCATTTTTAACTTTACTGTCTCCATCGTTCCAATTTAGTGCTGCTCAGAGATGCTGCCACTGACCTTAATGGGTTTTTCATTATAACAAAGAGCACGATATTAATCACAAGGGGCTTTCAGCTGGAGGTTGCTGCCCAAACCCCACTGTGTTGAGGAGCTGCTTTGTAGTGGTTTGGGGAGCTATTTTATTTCTGTCAGGCTGCTCACCCCTGCTCACACCGTGTACAATCCTTTGTGCTGTCCAGGAGGAATTTCTTGGTATAACATTTCCAGGCACAGAGATTTTATGTGGCAGTCAAGCTACGCTGCAGATATGATAGATTTTTCTGGGCAAATTGGAACAAGGAGTAGAAAACTGAAAGGATGCACCAGTCATAGCCAATGAGCCTCTTATTGTCCTGTATAAAAATCAAATGCCTTTTAATCATTTCAAATGTTCTTCTGGGTATCAATTAGTCACACATTAATATCAGTGTTGCTTCTCTTCCTCAGTTCACATCAGATTAAATTCTCCCCTGTCATATACACTTGCTCTCATTAGCTTCATGGAAAATTAGTAATTGTTCCCTCTCCATTGGCATTGATGGGAGATTTTCATCAGAACTGCTTTTTATACAGAGAACCTGCTTGTCATCTTAAGGACACTAAAAGGTTTTCCCCCAACATTATTGTCTTTTCATAAAAAATACTTTTTTTCTTCCCTCTGAAACCCTGAAGTCTGAGCCAGAGCACTGGGGAATGGGGGGAAAAATCCCAACATTTTTCACGAGTGTCATCCTGCAGTTTCTGTCCCTCTCTCATCCCAACTATGTGTCTCTGGTCAGGATCCGTGGCTGTAACAGGGTGCCAAGGGGTCGCACAGGGGTTTGCTGCTCTCAAACCCTGATCCAAGGCTGGCTATTCATAGCACTCTCTGTGGAGAGCAGCAGTGTGGAGGGCTCTCATCCTGCTCCCTGCCCTCCGTGGGGCCAGGAACTGTGGGCTGAGCTGGCCCTGGGCTGCGTGTGCCCGCGTGCCCGGGGGTGTGAGTGCAGTGCCTGCGCTCGCCCCCACTGCCCCCCGCCCTCCTGTGCCCAGGATCAGCAGGCCAAGGGCTCCAGCCCAGCCACAGGATCCCCCACACCCCCACCACCCGCCCTGGCCTCTCCATCCCCAGCAGTGCTGGTGCTGGAAGGGGCCTGTGATATTTATTGAGTTTTATTAACTCCCAGCCCTGGGAGCTTCTCACCTCTTGCAGCTAATTCAGACACCCGACTCCTGATGGAGTTACAGTGATTGCCATTAAAAAGCTTGACATTTACCTTACAACAGTAATAAAATAATAATGCCTAATTTGGTTTATGAGTGGTATTTGCAGTGTTTCCTGTGCCTTGAGTGGGGGATATGGTGAAGATCTGCTGATCAATTATATCTGCTTAGCAGCACTGCTGTAATTCTTTCCTGTAATCAGAACCATCTTTCAGTAGAGCTGCTCCAAAGTTTTCCTCTGAAACTCTAATTTTGACAAGAAAAGAAAATGTTTTCAAATACTTGAGTTTCCAGTGAATAACAAAAGCTTCCGAGATGGAACTTTCTGGTAGGAAGTGGAGACAGACAAACCTGGTGTCTGCACAGATTTGCTGCATTTAGATTTCCAAAACCTCTCAGATGTTCTCAAAGGCTGCCTGCGATTGCTTCCCATTAAAAAGGGTTTTTTCCTCCTCCAAATAACCCTGTCAGTGTGATTCCCTTCTGTTATTGCCATCTGAGATATTAAACTGCCCCGGTGTGTTTTACACCCCTGGCACTGCTGAGGGGCTGTGGGCTGAGGAGCACCTGCTGCTCTGGGGCCAGGGAGCCCAAACCCCTTTGCAGGGAGCAGATACACACCAGGGCATGCCCGCCAGCACACGCATGTGCACAGTGCTCTCCCCAAGCTATTCAGCATCTCCACTTCTGTCCCTCCAGGATTTACCCCTGGTTGCAGGCAGCAACATCCCAATGCTCACAAAGCCAGTGCCAGACCTGCTAAAAGCAATTTCTTTCTCCATTTCTCATCCTGAGCAAAATTCGATGTGGATTTTCTTTTTTCAGTGCAATTTTAATTAGTGCATGATGCACTTTGGGTTTTTATTAGAGTAAACAGCTTGGAAAAAAAGTCCATGCCAGCTCTTCTACACCAGGGAGCCTCATCCTGTTCAGACTAGAAACCTCACACCGGATTTCTGAAAGCCTTTCTTAAGATGGGTTCATTTCCATGAAGAAATGCTACGATTTCAACAAATGGAAATTTTTGAACAGAGAAAAAAGAAAAAAAAAAATTAGTCAGGAAATTCCTGGCTAGGCTGACTTTGGGGTAAGGCTGTGCACAAGGGGGAGAGCTCAGGCCTCACCCCACACACGCTGCACACGTGTGCACACTGCATGGTCATGCACAGCCTTGCACACCCTGCTCACCTGTCTGCACACATCACACACACTCGTGTGTGCACACACGTGTCCCCTGCCATGCCCCCGTCCCCTGCCATGCCCCCGTCCCCTGCCATGGCCCTGTCCCCTGCCATGGCCCTGTCCCCTGCCATGCCCCCGTCCCCTGCCATGCACACCCTGTCCCCTGCCATGGCCCTGTCCCCTGCCATGCCCCCATCCCCTGCCATGCCCCTGTCCCCTGCCATGCCCCCGGGGCTGGGACCCCAGTGGCAGCTCCCGGGCTGTTCCCACACACACATGGACAGTGCAGCAGTGTCCCTGTCCCCAGGCTCATGGGGGACCGGCAGTCTGGGCACCTCCAGCCACTGGCACGTGGGCAAAGGAGTAGGGCAGAAGCAGAGATCAAACAAGGAGCGTGGCCCTGGAGGTGGCTGACAGCAGCACACCGCGGGGCTTCGCGCGGGCGCGCGTCCAGCGGCGTGGGAACGCCGGGGCCCTGCGGCCAGCAGCGCTGCAGGAAAGCTGGCTGCCCCTCCGTGGGGGTGGCCGTGGCCCAGCCTTCCCAGAGTGTGCAGCCAGAGCCTCTCTAACTCCACCTCGGAGCGGGCTGGCTCCTCGCACACGGAGGAGACCATGGGAGGGACGGCTCGGCACAGCCCGGAGGACTGCCGCTTTCTGGACGTAAGTTCATGGCTTGCCTTGCCACCCTGCGTCCCTACAGAGCCAGAAATGTCTGAGAGGTGCGTGTCCTCCTCCCTCCGGGGGCCCTCAGCACACCTGGCTGTCACTGGTTTGTCATTACACAGGCAGAAGCAGCCAAGCCGCGGAAGAAGAGCTGCCCCAGGTACCAGCTCTGTGGACTGCTCTTCAGCGTGCTGCTCCTGTCTCTTATTCTGATATTTTTTGGTGTCAAATACCTCTGGAATCCAGCACCCAGAAAAGTAAGTAAAAACTCTTTGATGCAGCGTTTCAGAGCATTGCTTCCCCAGACAGAGCTGTCCCCCTCCCCTGACTCGCTGAAACTTTTAACAGCTCTCCAAAACCCAGGCAACTTCACGCAATGCATTTTCTCAGACCACAGGTATTCATGGGACTTTTAAAAATCTTTGTATTATTCATGACTAGCTTTTACTTTATACAGGCTGGTTTTTTCCCCTGTCACTGCGTTCTCTCCCCAGTTGACAATTACAGGGGATGGGAGCTACGCCGTGAAGAGTTAAAGTTTCTCTTATTTCACCGGCAGCACATTTTATGACAAGTAAGAAAATATTTTCCATTTCATTTCAATTATCTTGCCAGAAACCGGTGGAAAAGTCATTATGCCACCGCATAAAGAGGAGAGAAAGCCAGGACGCAGTGGTGATTGATTGCCATGGATTATATTTCTTACTTTAATGTGTCTGCAATGTGAGGGACGGTGAGACGGATTAGCTTCTGCAGGAGCTCCTGCTAACTGGGTTGGGCTCCTTTATTGCCGGCTGCAGACGGACACTGCTGTAAGGCCGAGCGTGTCGGGGCAGCAGCAGCACTGTGCATCTCCAGCCGTGTCTGCCCGCTGCCGCCCAGCATCCTGACAATGCTGCCAAAACCCTTTTTTACCCCAAACCCCGAGTAAACCGCTTAACCTTGAAACCTACAGCCTGCCTGTGCCCCTCGTCCTCCTTTCCTTTGAGTTTCCAAGCTCATCCAGGAGGCCCCGCTTTGCACCCCATCACCAGTGGGTTTTGCTGGCTCTTGAGAACATCTCCAAAATTCCTGTGCACAGCCAAGGCAGCCTCTTTCCCACGCTGGCATCTCCAGTCTCCTCCCTGCACTGTCCTGGAGCCGCTCCAGCCTGGCCAGGCCACCCTCCTGCCGGGCAGAGGAAGCACCCTGCTTGCTGGAAACTTTATCTTCTTATCAGCAAATAGAAATAAATACCCCCTGAAATAAAAGAAAAAACAATAAAAGCCATATGTTCTTCCAGAATCCTGCCAAGACAATTATAAAGTCTCTGCTGTTCATAGAAAAACAGGGGTCATGCCAGCCGTGAGGGGAAGAGGCTGTTAACCCCTGAAGGGGAGGTTTTCTTCAAGCAGGCAGCGCAGAGACAATGCCACAGCCTCAGAAAGGACATCCAGAAGCCCGGCCCTTGGTGTCCTCACTGGTGGCACTGGTGGAAGATGGAGTCCATCCAGCACTCCCCACCACCTGATGGGCAGGCAAGCAGGGTGTGAGGTCACGAGAAAGCAGAGCTGTTCCTGCAGCAGAGCTGCACACAGACACTCCCAGAGCCCAGCACTGCCCTGTCCCTGTGGCTATGGGGCTTCTCCAGCTGGCCCAGGAGTCCTCAGGACAAAGCAGGTTGGGGTGGGGCTGGGAGTTTGTAACGCTCAAAAGTATCAGCCAAGGGGAATTAAACTCTTTAAAGAACACGAAACCCTTCAAGCTTCCTTCATATAACTGGAGAGTGGAAAAAAACTTGAAAGAAGAGTTGTTCCTCAGAGGGGTGGCCTTGGACACGGCTCTGCCCTCTGCACAGCAGCCTCAGCAAGCTGATGATTCAGCTAATGAGGGGTTCATCACAGCCTTGCAGAGGGACATATTTCAACCATTCACCAGCAAGTGTCATTTTCAGCCCTATAAAACATCTCATAGCTCTCTGAGCAGCACAGAGCTGGCAAAGCCCAAGTGGGTTTGCTGGCCGCTGTGCTGGCCAAAGTAATTCTTTGTAAATGGAGAGGCACTTGAAGGTAAGGTGCCACCCGGGATCCTGCCCTGCTTGAAATGATTTATGGCACTGTGTGCATTTTGTCAGTCAAAACCAGCGGCCTTCCACCCATTTTAGGCTTCAGACTGTTTTACCATATCATGAAATCCATTGAGAGCTATATATCTTTCTGAAGTCTTCCTGCAGACCAGCAGGAGATGTCCGTGGCTGCCAAGGCACGCATCACCCCTGTGACCTTTAAGCAGGGGTGAGTGCACCCATCAGTTCCCGTCTGCACAGCCAGTTCTGCACCCAGGTGGATGCCAAACGGGGGATACCAATGCTGGGAACACTGCTAAGAGGCTCTGAACCGCCCAAGAGGAGGGATGTGCAGGAGCCAGGGGACTGTGAAAGGCGTTTTGGGCTGGCACCAAAGGCACAGCTCCTGCCCCACACCAGTGGGGCCAGCATGCTCCTGCCCTGGTCCCATGGCCATGCCGTGGGATGAACAGGGCTCTGCCACCCCCGTGCCTCCATCTCTGCTCCCTGCCCCGTGGACTTGAGGGGATTTGCACAAGCCCTTCACTTCCACGCACGGTTGGATTTGGGAAGCGAGGCTCCCCAGGGCCCGCCAGCTCTCGCCGCGCCAGCAGGATCGTTTCTGTGCTTCACATAGCATCTGCCACTGCTCGTCCTGTAAGGGTCAGGCATCCGCAGAGACCGAGGGCTGCCGGGCCGGCGGAGCGCGCCGAGCACCTGCGAGCGGGAGAGGGCGGCGGCTCCCGGCCCCGCTCCCCGCGCGGAGGAGAGCCGCCGGGAAGCCGGCTGCTGCCCCGGAGCTCTGCAGCAGCCCTCGAGGAGGTCTTTGATCCGCAGGCAATCCTTGATCTCCTCCAGGCAGAGAGGCTCTTACGTCTGCCTTTCAGGAAAAACAGAAGGCACAGAGCTGGAGCGAGTAAGCTGGGGAGGACACGATGGAGCAGGTGAGCCGGGGACGCCGAGATGGAGCAAACAGGCCAGGGATGCAGTGTGGAGCAAACAGGCCAGGGATGCAGTGTGGAGCAAACAGGCCAGGGAGAAGGAAGAAAGAAGTACCTGTGGCTTCGGGAATTCAGTCCAGCCTGGGATGTAACCAGGCTCATGCCACAGAAAGCACCAGCAAAGGCTGAGCTGTGGCAAAGCTCCTGCGGCAGGTGTGAGAGGAGCATCTTCTCCCAGGCCTGACACACCTCCCAGGCCTGACACACCTCCCAGGCCTGACACACATGCCCCTCGTCCTGGCTGCAGCCTGCCCTTTCACCCAGCCCAGGCTCCTGCCTGGGCGCTGCCTCTCCTCGTGCTGTCCTGGTGATTGCTCTGGCTCAGAGCTGGGCTGTGAGGGAGCAGCAGGGTCCCCAGCAGTGGTGGTCACACACCCAGCACAGCCTGTCTGCCCACTGGACAGCCTGTGAAACCAGAGGGGTGCTGAGCTGACCCCCGTGTGACTTTGGCCTCCCAGGTTTACGACATGGAACACACGTTCTTCAGCAACGGCGAGAAGAAGAAGATTGTGATGGAGATTGACCCACTGGCCAGGACAGAGACCTTCAGCAGCGGGAATGGCAGTGAGGAGATCCTGGAGATCCATGACTTCAAAAACGTGAGTGCTGCAGCTTGTCCCTGAGACCCTGCAGCCCTGCAGCAGGACTGAAGGGATCCTGCAGGACACGGTGAAGTTGCTGGAGCAAGTCCCAGGACTATTTATTCCTGCATCAGGGAGAGCAACACCCAGACACGCTGGGGATGCTCTCAAAGGAAAGGAGACGGGTTATCTACATAAGCTCCACCTGTATTTAACAGTGGTGTGGTTCAGTTCCAATGAAATACCTCTTAGAAGCCAGACCTAGTTATTGGATTTATCCTTGCAAAGGAACGCAGTGATCATCAGTCTATCCGAGCCCAGTGCATTTGTCTGTCTGGAGAGCATTAAAACCTCATGACACTGTAGAAGGCTCTCAATGAAACCTAATTAAAATTTGTAGGGAAATACCCTGTGCAGTGACATATGGCAAAATTTTGAGCTAATAACCTAGCAGGATCTGGGGGCTGAATGTTCATATAACCATAACGGTCAGATGCTATTCTGCATATTTTTATTTATGGTAATGAGAGCTTATGATAGTTATGAGGAGAAGAGGAGCAGAGTAAAATTTTATGACTACCTGCCTTAAAATATTTGTAAAAAGCCCAGTTCTCCCAAACCATAAAATGAAATATCCCTTGTGAGAACCTGTTAGTACATCTTAGCACTGCTGCTGAACGGAACTGGCACAAAAATAGCAACAGGAAAAATCCAGCTAAACCCTCCTCCTCCAGCTGTACCCTGCCTCCAATGGGTTATTCATCCTACTCTTTGCCCTGACTGCTTTTTGGGTGTTTGCTTTGATCCTGTAGGGAATCACCGGCATCTTCTTTGTGGGACTTCAAAAATGTTTCATCAAAACTCAGACTAAAGTGCTACCTGAGACGACAGAGGCCAAGATCCCTGAGCTTGAGGTAGGTGAACAAAACAGGGCTCCCCTCTGCCCTGTGAAATCCACTCCTTTCCCTGGCGTAGGGGCTGCCATTCCTGCCGCCCTCCCATCTGCTCCAGCCTTCCCAGAGATGCTGCAATAAAGAAATAATGAGTTGTGATCGCTTCATAAAATGATCTTATTTCAGAGGATTGCTTATAAAAACAAGTGAAAAGAGATGGGATTAGAAAGCGACAGACAAAAGCCTCTCAGCACAATACCAGAGATCAAGAACAATAATCCTGTTGTAGTCAAAAGGTCGTAAGGCAGCTCAGGATTAGCAGGCACCAAAAAGTCAATCAAATTGTTTTCTCCAAGATTTGAGCCTCATGTTTTCAAACAGAATGAGGCAGAAATAAGGTATTTAAAAGAGCAGCCACATTGTAAAAATGTAAATTGAGAAAACTCTTGGCGTGCAGATCTGAGAGGTGGGAAGCACCAGGCTGGGGCCATGTCCTTGTCCTGCATGGACCTTCGTTCCACTAATGTGCCTGGTTGCTTCCTGCACCCATTTAGCTGCCCTGCATCCTGCTTCCAGGAGCCTCACGCCTTGCATGCTGCATGGAAAAAAGTGTGGACTCCATAATTTAACCCCTGTCCGACAGTGTGACCTGGAGTGACAGCTCTGTCCCGTGACAGCAGTTGTCCTTTGTCCCCGTCCCCATCCCCGAGGCCGTGGTGGTGGCACAGCCTTCCTGCCTCCCCATTTGCAAGACGACGGGTGTCAGCAGATTGAATCCCCCCTAGGGAAGCTGCTGCAGATAAAACGCCAGCAGGACACGTGTTTGAAATGAAGCGTGGGCAGAAACATTTCCCTGAATCATGACCCAAATTCCCAGACACCGATTCTTTGATTATGCCCTAAGAAGCTAATAGATCTTTTCAGCTACCGTCGTAAAAGGGATATAACTTCCCAGGCTTTAGCAGAACATTGCCCCGGGTAGAGAGCTGAAATGTAAAACCCAGTGAGATAAATGTAGATTTAAGCTCTAGTCATGTCTTCTTGGAGCCTGCACGCTGCCAGGTCCTGCAGGCAGCACCTCCCCGACCCCGCAGCTTCCATGGGAGACTCCAAAAATGACCCAGACTGGGCCAGGTTGTGTTGGCTCCTTCCTATGACTTCCCAAAGCTGTAAGGAAAAACTCTATAAAAGAGATATACAGCTCTAGATGCCTTCTGGAGAGAAAAACGCTTTTTGCTAGCTTGCTCTATGGGCTACCACCACCAACACAGACAACGTTGCCTTGGCAGAGAGCTCAGTGCAGACCCATCCAATAATCTTTATGTATCTCCCTCCCTAAGTGCCTGCCAAAACACACCATGGACTAATGCAACGGCAGAGACATGTGGTATAAATTACAGAATACAGCCGTGCAAAGAATTTCTGTGAGGAGTAAATTAAAGTGTTCCATCAAAAAATCAGTAGCAGAAGGAGAGAGGAATTAAGTCCTAGGAGCAAAGCAGAGCAGAGGTGTTTTAATCTTGTGTTTTAAACAACTAGGGGGGCTCCAGAAGGCTCTTCCAGATAGAGGGGACTGCACAGGAAAAGGGTCTTGGATGATGACCTAAGAGAGAAGAGAGCAGGGTGGTGAGGGCTGTCAGGGTATTGTGTGTGCATCCTGTGAGCACCCTGAGCCAAGTGAAGTCCAGCTGCTCTCTGGGAGGGGAGAGGTGCCTCAGAGCCAAGGGGGGGAGAAGCAGCCAGTGGTGGGAACAGGGTGTCTCACCACGCCAGGGTAATGCCTTGCTCTTCTTCCAGGGACAAGAAATCACCACCACCTACTTTGAGCAGTCTGTGGTCTGGGTGCCTGGGGAAAAGCCCATTCAGAACAAGGAATTCCTGAAGAGCTCCAAAATTTTTGACATCTGCAAAAATGTGACCATCTTCTGGATCCACCCCACGCCAATAGCAGGTACAAGGAGCCATCTCCTCCCCAAGGGGCTCACGAGCCCTCTCACTGGGGACAGCCCTGTCACACACCTGTGGCCCCCCTGCCATGTCCCCCTCTGTGTCATGGTGGGAACCCACTTTCACAGCCTCCTTGTACATCTCAGCCATGAACACAGTGTTGCCCATGACCACAGGAGATCATGGCCAATGTAATAGCGGGGGCTGAAGTTTCTCTCTGCAAAGCACTTGTTTCTGCCAGCTCCCCGCTGCCCTGCACTTTGCAGAGTGGCCACCCTCCTCATAACAAGGGGAAAAAAAAACCCCTTGTACCTGCAAAGAAAGCAGCACTGCTGGAAACTGGGACGCCTAAATTCTCGTCACCACATGAACATCAGAGTGTGAGCAGACATCTGCATCTAAATCACACGGCGGGGTTGCCACCTCCAGCTGCTCACTACACAGCCCTCGCAGAGGTTGTGGCCTCTGAGATGTGCTGGTGTAATTACCTGCTCTCTCTAACCCACTTCCAGCCAAATGAGCCAGTTTAAAAATCCCTGCTGAGAAAACTCCCTCTGCTCTGCAGCCACAGAGGCACATGGCACCGCTCACAGGTACTGGCCAGCTCACCGGTGCTCCGGAGGGCAGGTGGGCACCAGAGCTCCTTGATGCAGAGGGAGGCTGGTGTCCTTGACTGCTGTCCCCTTTCTCTTCCTTGTCCCTGCTGTTAGACCCCATCTGCAGCAGTGTCCTGGGTCAGTGAGTCCAGCTGGGTCACCAAGGTGCATCCAAAGCCTTTGCCAGGACAGCAGTGTCCCAAGGCTGTCTGGCATCTTCCCTAGCAAAGGAAATTATTGCTGCTGTGGTTCTTTCCTAAGCTAAGAGAGCTGTAGCTGGGCATGACCTGCCCCAAATCATGTTGCTTTGATGGGGCTCTACAAATCCACCCCTCAGCAGCAGAGCCCACCAGGAGGATGTGCTTCTATACACCCACAGCCCATGCAGGAGATGCCAACAACCCCCACCCCTGGGCATGGGGATGGAACGGGCCATTGTCTCCTACAGCCCTGCCCCAGGCTGGGGGGAGCAGGAGGTGATGGAGCACGGGGGGCTTTCCGTGTACCTTGGCACCAAATTCTGGTAGAGACATTCATTTGTCCCCCTGTTCCGTGGTTATTGACAGCAACATTTGGACTCTTCCTGTAGCTCCTGAGCTGGCCAGCCTTGAAGGGGCAGAAGAAGAAGACCCTGAGCTGCTGACAGACAACCAGAGCTGGTTGGACGGGGGGAGCGAACACGAGCTGGAGAAGGACACGCAGGCAGGGCCCAAGCGTCAGGCACGGCAGCTCACCGAGGAGGACCTGCCCGTCAACGACTACGTGAGTGAGGGAGTCACACCCTGGGGTGCCCTGGCCACAGTCCTGGCCTATCAGTCCCAGGGTGTCCCTGCTGTGCTCCTTGGGATGCCTGTGCATGCCCTTGGGGTGTCTCCATGTTCCCAGGGAGCTCTGCTCCTCTTCTGGGGTGCCCAGACTGCCCTCCCGGGCTGTCCTGTCCATGCTCCGGGGATGCCCCAGCCACACAGCCCCCTCGCTGCACTGACTCTGTCTCTTCCCGGCAGTCGGAGAACGGGCTGGAGTTCCACCCTCTGTGGGATGAGCGAGGCTACTGCTGTGCCCAGTGCCGCCGTGCCAACCGCTACTGCCGGCGGGTCTGCGAGCCCCTGCTGGGCTACTACCCCTACCCCTACTGCTACCAGGGCGGGAGGGTCATCTGCCGCATCATCATGCCCTGCAACTGGTGGATCGCGCGGATGCTGGGCCGGGTGTAGCCTCGCCGTGCCCGCCTGCCGCACCGCCACCCTGCCGGTGCCTGCAGACACAGCCGCCAGCACTGTGGGCACCGCCTGGGCGATGGCCCGGGAGCCTGCACTGCTGCCGGCCGCGGCACCTCCCGGTGGGCGACCCCCGCACCCTGCGCTGCTCCCGCGGGGCTGGGGGAGCCGCGCCCGAGAGCGCGGTAGCCGCGCTGAGCAGCAAGAGGCAAGCAATAAACGTCTTGTATGAGCGATTGCAAAGAGAATGGAAAGTCGCTTAGTCTCAGTCTGATGCTTAATGGGTCTGCGAAGTGATCTAATTGCGTGGCTGCCTCGTCAGGAGCATCCGTAACTCAGGTGCGGGCACTGCCGGCGCTCGCCTCGCTGGGAACGTGCCGAGGTCCCTGATGTGCTCCTTGATGGTGCTGGTGGCTGTTCAGCGTGTCCTGACCTTCTGTTCCAGCCCTTGTTACTGACAGCTCAGGGGTGCCACCAGCCCCCTCTGGAGCTGAGGGCAGAACGGGCACAGGGAGAAGGTGGCACAAGGAGCTCCCTGAGGAACCGAGCAGCCAAAGTCAGAGGGAGTGCACTCCTGTGGAGGACCCCAAGTGCCACCAGTTGTCCCCAGCCCTGTCACCAACAAATGGGCAAAGCCTGACCAGGAGGGAAGAAGTAAGTCCTCAACACTGCAGCTGCCCAGAGCAGGACACTGCCTGCCACAGGGCTGAAGGCTTACACCAAAATCCCCGTGCACCCCTGGGCACACTGCTTCTGCCCTTGACCTTGGGGCTGATGCCAAAGCCAGGTCCCAGATTCCATCCCAGGGAGCCAGCTGCTGCTGAGGAGCTCTGACATCCTGCAGGCATCACCAGGCAAAACCCTCAGTGTCACCAAGGGAGCACACTGCCGTGGCCGGGAGGTACATACGGAGGAGGGAACAGACACAGGTGCCAGGTGTGGCATTCCCAGGGCTGCCAGACCCCCCCCACATCCCTGCAGCTCCCATGGGGATGTGAGCACGTTTTTAGGGCAGTTCCCTTCCTCCCTGTTCGTGGCTGCACTGACAAAGCAGTTAAAACACTGGGAGCACAGCGCAGCAGAGCTCCCCACATGGCATCCCCAGGGACACCAACCAGCCTTGGGGACACCAAGTGTTTCTGACAAGTGCCTTGAGACATTTATCCCGCTGAGAGGGGAGGTGCAAACACAGCGGGGGCATGTGTGAAACCCACCCAACCACAGCTGCTGCAAGAAACCAGAGCCCTGGGGCCAGCCAGCAATGCTTCTGTCCCTGCTCAGGGTGTCCAGACAGGTGACCAAGGTGCACCCAATGCCTTTGCCAGAACTTTGGTGTCCCGAGTCTGCCTGGCGCCTCCCCCAGCACATGCCTGTACGTCCAGAACATCTCTCCAAATAAAAGTGAGTAGTCTGCCTCAGTGCTATTTAACCAGGTGAGAGCCACTCGCTCTGATGGCTGCAGTGCTTCTGCTGCCTGTGGGGATGAGCAGGCTTGCACAAGCCTTCGCAACCCATGCTGGTTTTCCTGCAGCTGCTTGGAAATCTCCAGGCTCCCCGTGCCACCCTCTGCCAGAACCATCCCCATCCACCTGGCATCACCTCCACCAGGTGCCCCAGGAAGGAATCTGCCTGCAGAGGCCGGGGCACAGACCAGGGCAGGGTCCTTCCCTCTGTGCAGGCTTTAAGGTGACGATGGGTTTATCCAAATCTGTCCTGCTTCTCACGTGTCCCTGCCCTGTCTCCATCCATCCGTTCACTGCCCTTAGCCAATCTCCAGCCTGGCTCCCGTGCTCTGACGCATTCTGCCTTGCCATCCCAAGCCAGGAGGCTTTCAGCCAGCCAGGAGCTGACAACAGTCTGATTTACTCACCTGGGTTAAATGCAACACGAGGATTTGGGGCGTTTCCCTCCAGGTTCCTCCGTCAGCAGCGAGGCTGGCCCACAGCAGGTCATTGTTGGGCTGGGGCAGCTCACCCAGCACTCAGGCAGCTTTTGCCAGAGGGGTGACACTGACAAAGTCAGCACTGGCTTCAGTCTCTGTTTACACCTGCCTCCTCCCTAGGAACAGCACAGGCAGCCCCGCATCCAGCCAGACACAGCTCGTTTGAGTTCAGTGCTTGAGACCCAAAAATCCCCCAAGCTTGGCAGAGGGGTGCTTCACTGCAGCACCAGGCTCACTAGGGCAGAGGCTTGCTGACAAAACAGCCCAAAAATGAGCAGTAACAAATGAATTCAAAAGATTAAATCCACATTTCTTGCCCTGGGGAGCAACTGGGGCCTGGCACTGCCCTGCCCTTTGCTCCAGGCCAGCGGCCAGCAGGCCAAGGATGCACATGTTCACACTGGGCTGAACTTACCCACCCGGCTCCTGGGCTGGGGTGCTCCAGGCCCTCTGCTTCAGCACTGTTACACAACCCCTGCTATGAAGAAAATTCAATTACTGAAGTTGTTTGCAAGCAGAAGTGCACCAGTGCACGCTGGAGGAATGCAAACTGCAATGGGCAGAGGTTCCTGGCTGGCTCAGAGTGAGCAGATCAGCCCCGGGGGGACTTGCTGCTCCTCAAGCACAGGAATTTCCAGGACATGAAAAGAAAAGTCAAGGATGTTTCATAGAGTAAAATATCTTAATATTTATTGTGTCTCAGGACAAAAAGAATTCTACTCAATACATAAAATGAGTTGAAGCAGCATATAATACTGACAATCAAGTCACAGCCAAATCGGTGCAAGGACACCTACCAAGGTAAAGGCACCAGGAGCTACACCACCAAACCTTGCTACAGCTTACAAAGAACCACTACAGCCTGTACTTAAAGAAGTACAACTATAAAAAAGTATATAAAACCCAGGGGAGGGAGGAGACAGCTTGGCAACAGCCTTGCTGAGCCGAGGCTTCAGGCAGGCAGGACTGTGTTTGAACTGCCCTATCTCGAGAACTGTCTCTGGAGAGTGAAGGGATGTCAAGGGGCTGCCAGAGGGAAGGGGAAGCATCTCTTTCCCAGTGGAGGCACTGAAGATGAGCACTGGGACACCTGGGAGGCCACCAGCACAGTCAGTTCAGCACAGTGTGGCACTCGGGGCAAGAGCCGGGGGCTGCAGCGCCCGGAGGAGCGCCCTGGCTGCAGCCACCACAGCCACACCACTTATCCCAGGCAGTGGCACAGGAGAGTAGTGTCAGAACAAGTCCCTGAGTGCACCAGGACAGCTGCTGCACTCCCTTCTATGAGCTAGTTGAGAAGAAGATCAGTCAGTTCAAAGCAAGATTTCACGACGTGGCATCCGGAGGAAAACTGGAGGTGGAGGCATCCTCCCCAGCCATTCCCTGCAATGCACACAGCAGAGTGTTAGCAGGCAGGATGGATTTACACACAGGGTGAAATGACACAGCTGACACGGTCTTGCAGGTGCCCTCTAATCCTAAACCCCCCACATGTGGTACCCCCATGCCATGGGTGACCAGCAGCAGCCAGGGGGGCAGAGGCAGCCCACCAAGCTTCCAGACATACCCAGGCACAGGCACAGCGTGCTGGGGGCCAGCTACACCATCTCATACTGATTGTTCGTGATGTACCGGGACAGGCAGCAGGAGAGAATGATGCCAATCAACTGAAAAAGAGAAAAAACAAACCCCGCATGTCAGAGGTAGCCAAAACCAGAGAGAGGTGTTCTCAGGAGAAAACCTGACAAATTGATCCAGGGTTTTATGAAATCTAAGGATGGACAGTGGGGTTTACAAACCACAACAAGGGCTGCTGCACCCTGCTTCAGAATCACCGAAAGTGGCTAAGGCACAGGATCCTGGCAGGCACCAACTAAACAAGCTCCTCACAAGAGATGCTCCAGGCCCCATCCTGTTACATGTTGCTTCACGAAGCATCTACTGGTTTATGGTAATTGCAGAGATTGCACAGATATCAGGAGTGTCACAGCCAATTACACAGCCACTGGAGAATGGCAGCACCTCTCCCTGTTGCAAGGACAGTGGGGAAGCAAGGCTGCTGCTCTCCCATCAGGAAGGTACTGTTATCACAACACGCTCTGTTATCACAACACAGCCTCGCAGCACCTGTGCAGACTCCAGGGCCAGATCCTGCATAACTCTGACCTCCACAAGCCAAGTTAGAGGCACATCAGCACAAGGGGTCCCTGTCAGAGGCATTACCCAGCCAAGCTTGCTGAAGAGGCAATAAAAGCTAGGAACTGGTTACAATTCCCAAGCTTGCCATCAGCTGAGATAATATTGCAGCTGGGAGTGTGTGTGCAGTGCACCACTCGTGTATCAGCCACATCTCAGCGAGCCCAGAGGCAGAGCAGCCCAGCCAGGGAGGAGCGGGGCGGGCAGCGGGCACAGCAGAACTGCAGCACGCAGTACCACGAGCTGCAGGCCCCCACCTCTCCCCCAGTCCAGCCCACCCGTTACGGAAAGCACACGGTGACAAGCTCCGTACAGCTGAGTGCCTCGGCAGGCTCCTGCTCCCCACAACGGCGCGGGCAGCCCGCAGTCCCGGCCGGCAGCACCTCCACGCTCGCGCCACGGCCTCTGGTGCGGGGTCAAGGGGAGGCAGAATCTGAGCCCCGCCAAAGTCAAGGCTGGCTGCTGAGCACCAAGAGCCCAGCAAGCTTCCAGAGTCCAGCTGAAGGAAGGCCAGCTGCACAGGCTGCAGGGAAGCCCTGGGCACCTCGGGAGAGCCCAGCGCGGCGTCAGCGCCCGGCGGGGCCGAGCTGGGGGCAGGGGCCTCCCGTTTCCTGCCGGGATAAAGCCGCGGGCTGGGCTGGCGAGCACGCTGCCGCTGCTGCTGCTGTGCTCCTGCAGGAAGCACCCTGCACGATGCAGCGGAGGAGACGCTGGGGGAGAGGACAGTAGGGCAGGGCAGGGTGGGGTGGTCAGCCAGCTGCACAAGGGGTGCCCAGCGGCACTCACAGCGACCCCACCGCACAGAAGCGGTGCCAAACACCTTCCAGATATCAGCGGTGGGTGGGTAGGAAAAGGAAGGGTGCAAATTTGATCCCTGCCAACAGCAGGCGCAGAGAGTTTGTCCACCTCCATTTGTTTTTTCTTGAAGTCTGTTGTTTCAGAGAGGAGCTCTTTCCAAATAAACCTGGGCTCAAGGAAGTAGAGCTGGGGCTTCGGCCCTGGGTGTAAGAGACTGGGGCCTGCACAGCAATCAGATTAAATCCAAGGGGAATCCACAGAGTAGGTGCTCCTCCCTGACTGAAACCAACCATGCCTTTTGTACACACCAGACTTTGCACTGAAATTAAATCCCTCTGGAGACATGTAGCTTCACTCCGCACTCCTTCCGAGCCAGACCAGGGAGATTTACCTGGAAACACGCGATGCCAAAGGAGATTCCGGCCACAACGCTCATTTTGGACTCCATTGTTGACGTTACCAGGAAAAAACAACCCTGCAGAGGAAGCAAAGTAAGCACATGGATCCAGTGCTTTCCACCCCCAGGAGTACAAACCAGCTCCTCCCCAAAGCACCAGCAGCTCCAGGGGAAGATGCTCCTGTGCAGGCAGCAGGGGGGTCCTGGTTGCCCCCCTCTTGCCAGACCTCAGCAAAGCATTTCAAGTCTCCCAGCCCAGATGCCTTATCAAGGGGAGCACTGCCCTTGGGCTGCTCCCAACCTGAGCAAGGTGACTCATCAGAGGAATGTTCCTTGCATCACTCAACCATCCCTGTGGATGAGGTCACACACCCTCACCACCGGGTCAGGACTTTGCACCGAAGGCAGATGTCAGCACTGCTGAATCAAACTTTACTGGGAAAATCAAACTTTACTCGCCTGTTCTTCAAAACACACATCCCCAGAGGCCAGTGCTTGGGTCTGGCTGGTCCCTGATCTCGAAGGCAGGAGTGGGGGAACCTCAGACAGAAGGGAGGATTCCATACCCTTACCCACTCCAGGGGAGTCCCTGGGCCACTGAACATCTGTATCAACAGGGCAGTTCTCCTTTCAAGCCCGCCAGGGACAGACTAGCCCTCCTCCACACACCCATCCCGGCCTTCCCCCCCTCCAGGACTGGCAGGCGGATTTTTCTGAGCTTAACTTACATCCACAAACACTTTCAGCTTGGCCTTGTTTGGGTCTTTCAGGTCTTCCTCCGAGCAGTCGTTCTGGTTCTTGCAACAGCTGCGGGGGATGCCCCTCTGGCTGAAGTATTCAGTCCTCTCCCAGTCAGAATAGTTCTGCACCCCGCAGCAGTGCAGCTGGAGTGGGAAGCACATTTGGGGAGCCTGGTCACACCAGGAAACTGACCCCTAGTCCCACCACCACTGCCATGGCTCCCCCACCCTCGCCCATCTCACCCAGCACCTGGCGAATTCCAAAGCCTGAGACGGGATGCCGATGCCCCAGAGGTCGGAGGGGACGGCCCAGCCCGGGGGAGCATTCCCCTGCTGGCAGCCAGACCCAGCCTGGGGCTCTCACCGTTCTCTGGATGGTGTCGACGGCCTCGCTGTGCCGATCCGCGGTCACGTTGTAGTCCTTCAAGGCCAGCTCCAGGTTACTCTCAAAGTTTGTCTTTATCTGCAAGAGAGAGGTCTCAGCGGCGGTGCCGGCCCTGCCCCGCAGGACCCCATCCCCGCGTTAGTCACCGCTCGGTGACGGCAGCGATGACTCCGGCCACGGCCAGCAGACACTTCCCAGCCACCAGGCAATTAGAGGCTGTATTAAAGGGCAGGCTGGATGCACGGTGGCAGCAGGGATGCTGCCTCTAATAACAAGGATGTGCGCCGTGCCAGCTCCCTCCCAAGCAGGCACAGAAACCCTCCGAGGAGCTTTAATTGCTGAAATTATTGCAGAAGATAGACCAAAGCCAGAAATTACAGTCCAGGGCTACTCTGCCTGTTCTGATGGAGGGACAACGTGCTGTGCTGGACTGACCCTGCACCCAGGCTCGTCCTTCTAGGTCCTTACAGGGACCAAGCTGCTCTTTCTGCTGGTTTAACCCTGGTTTTGCTAAACTAAGTACCGCTCCCAAGCAACCCCTGTGTCCCTCTGTGACATCTGCATCTGCGCTGGGGTAAGAGCAGCACAAACTCACTCTGCAGCACTGGGAGATGGCACTGGCCCCCCAGACTCACCTCGTGCCTGAAGACGAACCCCACGATGGCAGCCACCAGGACGATGAGGAAGATGAGGGACAGGAGCATGGCATACTGCGGGCAGAAAGGATGGGATGGGGTAGGACAGGATGGGATGGGGTAGGGTGGGGTGGGGATGGGATCAGACAGGAATAGGATGGGATGTTTCGGGATGGATCAGGACGGGTCAGGATGGATCAGGAGAGGATGGGGCGCCATCCCACCCTGTCCCAGGCCACCCACCAGCTTGAGCATCCAGGTGCTGCCGCGGCAGGTGGCGAAGCAGCCGAAGGTGCCCAGGAGGACAACGACGGTGCCAGCGCCCACCAGGACGAACGGGACATTGGTGGCTTTCTCGTCCAACAGGGAGAAGTAGACGGCCAGGCTCACCCTACCCCAGATGCCCACGGCCAGCAGCACAATGCCCGACACCTGGTGGGGAGAGGGGAAAGCCGCAGTGGCTCGCGACTATCGCGACAGGGCGGCGCAGCCGCGACTTGTCGCGGGGGGAAGGGCGGGCGCTCACCCAGAAGACGAAGGTGTAGGTGAGCAGGACGCTCTTGAGGCAGGTGATCACCGGCTTCGTCTGCAGCCGCCGCGACGGGGACGCCATGGCCGACACGGGGCGACTGCGGGGCCGGGGCGGGGCCGGCCGGGCGGGGCCTCGGGGAC
>VZSE01010661.1:212244-225926 GCA_013398275.1 Promerops cafer | reverse complement strand
ACCCCCTGCCCTGTGACACCCCCTGCCCGCTGTCACCCCCTGCCCGGAGCCACCCTCTGTCCTGTGACACCTCCTTGTCCGGTGTTGCCCCCTGCCTGTCCCTTGTCACGACCTGTCCGGTGTCATCTGCTGCCTAGCCCGTGCCACCCCGAACCTACCCCTACTACCCCCTGTCCGGTGCCACTCCCTGCTTAGCCCGTGTCACCCTCTCTCCAGTGCCACCCACTGCCTCCCCTGTGCCACCGTCTGCCGGTGTCACCCCCTGCTTGCCCCATGCCACCTCCTACCTGCTTGGTGCCACCCGCTGCCACCTCCCGCCTGCCCCCTGCTACCCTGTGCCACCCCTTGCCCGACCCTTGCCGTCATTCCCTGCCTCCCCGGTGCCACCCCATACCTGTGTCGTGCCACCTCCTGCGCTGTGCCAGCCAGCTCCTGCTCTGCTGCTCCAGCCCTGGCGTGCCCCAGCCCCTGTCCAGGTGTCCAGCGGGACAGCCACCCCTCGCCCGGCGCATGGCACTACCACCACCCAGCAAGCGCCGGGCTTCCTGCCGTCCGTGGGGCGAGCCCTCGCGGGGATGTCCCCGGCTGCGGGGGCTGCGGGCTCCCCACAATCGGCAGCAGCAGCCCCGCACGCGGCCTCCCGGCTGCCCTCTCCCGCCCAGGACAGCGTGTTATTAATTAGCGCACTCACCAGCCTGGCCGCCACATAATTAGCCCATTGAGACCAGCAGCACGTCCTCCCCTCCACACACCCCACGCGAGTGCTCCTACCTGTCCGTGCCAGGCTCATCCCTCGCTTTCCTTGCCCACGCGGCCCCGCGCTCCAGAGCCCAAATCCCGGGGGGCTCCAGCTCTGTCCTGCCTCCCGCCTGACCCCAGCCCCGCGGGCCGTGGGGCAGCGGCTCCTGACAAAGGCACTGCGGTACCTCTGCCTCGCGGGGGCCGAACTGCAGCAGGGAACAGACCCCGGCTGGAAGCGCTTGCCTCGGGAGCGGCTTCGGAGCCTTCCAGTCTGCAGAGGGGTCTCTCCCTCCCTCCTGGCAAGAGGTGGGAAAGGGGACCTGGCTCCTGCGGTTTTGTGCTCGTCCCTGCAGGCCCCCCGTTCCCGGAGCCCGTCAGGGCTGGCACAGGCTCGATTTGGCTCTCTCCTGTGTCTGAACAGGCTCCTGGCTCTTCTGCTTACAGAAGGAAACCTCTTACAAACTTTTAAAGCCCCGGAGAAGCAGGAGACGCATTGGAAAACGGGAGATCCTGGGATTTATTTTTTTTTACAATCTCATCATTTTGGGCCTGACTCACGGCTTTTGAATGTTTGGGATGGGCAGCCAAGGGGGAAAGTAAGTTTGCTCAGCAAAAGCAGAGCGGCCAGGCAGGAGGGACAGACATCTGTGCGGTGACAAGGCGACAGAGGGGGCCGTCACCCTGCCTCCAGCTGCTCTCCATCCTCGCCAGGGCTCGCGGCTGCTCCCGGACCCAGCACGGCAGGTGGGCTGCCCACCGCAGCCCCCCGGCTCCCCAGGATGGCGCAGGAGGCAGCCCCCGTCCTGCTGCTTGTCCTTGCCAGGCTGGTGTCCTCCACGTGGCACGAAGGTGAGTGCCGCGGTGTGCGGGCACGGCGGGGCCCTGGGGGTGGCAGCCGGCGCAGTTCTGCTCCCGCTGAGGGCTCCAGGTGGGAAGGGATGGAGCGTGCCTGGGAACAGCGACGCCGGGAGAGCATCAGTGCCGGAGGTATGGGGTGCCCGTGGGGGTGAGCTGTGGGTACAGGGAGGAATGGAGGGGATGCTGGCAGGCATCCAGGGAGGAGCAGAAAGCCGGCCTCTCTTCCTCACACCCCCGCCTGCGGGAGCGCTTCCCGCTGACGCCCTGCTCCCGCGGGGGCCATCGGCCCGCAGATGTTTGCTGCACGGGGCACACAGTCCCGACCGCCCCATGGCTGGGCGGCCAGGTCACAGGCCTTGTTTGGGGTGGATTCCCCCTTCCCTGCTTCCATCCCCTCCCCGGCCATGCTGCCAGCACGCTTGGGGATGCTCCTGCCCAGTGCAGCCGGGGCTGAGTTGGCCCCAGGTGAGAAGGAAAAGGCAGCACTTGCAGTAGAAGGAAACATCACCTTTAATGACACATCTGCCTGCGGGGACACGGCGCACTCTGTCCCCAGGACCCCGGCGGGAGTCTCGGCAGCCCCCCAGGAAACAGCTTTGCTCACCAGGGCACGGACGCATCCCCACCGCCGCCCCCATGGGTACCGTCCCTGCTCCTCTGCTCCCCGAGTCATCCGTGGCAGCGTGAAAAGGGCAGCAGGATAAACGCAATGTGAAAACGGGCGGGCGACTTGTGGGAAGCGTGGGGAGCCGCTCCATAGTAAAGTTCATTTTGGAAAGATTCGTAATGGAGTTTCCTCCCCTTGACGGCGGGGCTTCTGCTCGGATTGGCCCCGGCGGATATATCCCCTTCCCAAAACCCAGACAAGGGAACATTGGGTGCAGCCGCGGCGGGGCTGCCGCCTTTCCTGGGGTCCGTCCCCAGGCCGAGCATCCCCGCCATGCCGGAGGGGAGCGCGGTGGGCTGGGCTGGCGGCGAGGAGGGGGCAGCGCTGGCGGGGGCCAGCGGAAACGCGGCGGAAACGTGAGCTCAGTGCTGGGGAATGCCGCGGCCGGCCGAGGCGCCGAGGGGCCACGGGAAGGACGTCAGCCCTCTCCCCCCGCACGGCCCCCTCCCCACCGGCGAGTCCCTTGCCCATGAAGGCACGGTGCGGGCCAGAGGGAGCCCGCAAGGATGGCGCAGGGCTGCCCTCGCCCCATCCGCGGGGCCCCGCTGCGCAGCACGGGTGGCGAGGGGCCAGCATCTCCGGCCAAGCCCCTTCAGCAGCTCCATCCCTCCCTGGAGCACGGGCAAGGGGCTGCACCCCCTCCAGCCTCCGGCCGGGCAGCATGCTCGTCATCCCTTCCTTGGTGGCCTGAGACGCAGGAAAGGGCAGGAAAGGGCAGACTTCTTCCTTCCCTTGGGATGCCCCGTGGCAGTGACGGTGCCATGGGAGCGGGTGGAAGGACTTCCCGGCAGCACAAAGCTGGGGGTCGGTGCCAGCCCACTCCGCGCCAGCACCCATTTCCTGCCACAACCACGGCTGCTGCTGCCGCTGTTCGGTCTGCGGCTGGTGCCAGCGCACACCAGGTCACTGGGGACTGGGCTCGTGGTCTGCCCGGCTTAACCCTTGACAGCAGCCCCGAGGACAGGGTCTGCCCGGGGCTCGGATTGCTTGTTGGCAGTTGCAGAACGTTTTGCAGCCATGAGCTACCCTGCAGCCTGCTCGTCTCTTCCTTCCTCCCCAGGGTCTGGCTACTACCTGGAGAGTCACACCAACGAGGTGTACGCAGAAGAACCGCCCCCTGAGCCTGCCCCGGATTACCGTCGAGGTAACAGCGCCCAACCCATCCTTTGTGTCCTCGCGGGGAAACCGAGGCATGGCAGATTCCTCCGTCACCTCCCCGCTCTCCCGCAGTGCCCCAGTGGTGCGCCACGCTCAACATCCACCGCGGAGAAGCCACTTGCTACTCACCCCGGGGCAGCTCCTACCGCAGCAGCCTGGGGACACGCTGCGAGCTGAGCTGCACCCGCGGGTACCGCCTGGTGGGTCCCAGTGCCGTCCAGTGCCTGCCCAACCGCCACTGGTCCGGGATGGCGTACTGCCGACGTGAGTGTCCCCGGCCCTCGCCCTGCCAGCATCCCCACTGGCACCCACAGCGGCCAGTGCTGGGTGCTCTGCCCACCCGCACGGCCGGCAGCTGTTCCCTCCCCTCTTCGCTCTCTCCATCCCAGAAATCCGGTGCCACGTGCTGCCAGCGGTGCTGCGGGGCTCCTACGTGTGCTCGGCCGGCGTGCAGATGGATTCCCGCTGCGACTACACCTGCCTGCCCGGCTACCAGCTGGAGGGCGACCGGAGGCGCATCTGCATGGAGGACGGGCGCTGGAGCGGCAGCGAGCCAATCTGTGTAGGTAAATTCTCACCCCACGCTGCTGGGGCACGCAGGGGCTCAGCACCCATGCCTGGGGTGTCTGCAGGTGTCACCCCACATCCAACCCGGACATTTCCTGCACCTCCCTCCCTTGCGACCCCTGTCCGTGCTGCTCCCCGCAGTACCATTAGCCCTGAAGCACGGGCACCAGCCCGGGGCTGGGGCACTCAGCGCTGGCTTTACAGCAGGTCCGGGTGGCTCCAAGGTCCCTGGGGTGGTTCAACACCAGGGCTGGTGCCTCACTCTCACAGCTCAGCCAAGGCACCCACAGGTTCCATGAATGCCTCTCCTCCCTCTGGGCAGATCTGGAGCCTCCCAAGATCCGCTGCCCAGACTCCCGGGAGCGCATAGCAGAGCCAGGCAAGCTGACTGCCACCGTCTACTGGGACCCTCCCCGCGTGAGGGACTCTGCTGACGGCGTCATCAAGAGGTGAGGGCAGAGCTGCTGCAGGCACTGCCATCAAGGGCTGGAGGCCGTGCCGGGTGCCCCTGCCCGGGGTGCTGATGGAGAAACCCCTCTGTTGGGTCAGGGTGATGCTGCGGGGCCCAGAGCCCGGCTCCGAATTCCCTGAAGGAGAGCACGTGATCCGCTACACCGCCCACGACCAGGCTTACAACCGAGCCAGCTGCAAGTTCAGCATCCGCGTCCAAGGTGAGAGGGCTCCCGTGGGGCCGCTCGCTGCTCCCCCCAGCCCCAGCCTCCACAGCCGCTGCTGGGGCTGTGCTCCATCACCCCAGCCCTCACGCAGCTTCCCCCTCTGCAGTGAGGCGCTGCCCTGTCCTGAAGCCCCCGCAGAACGGGTACATCTCCTGCACCTCCGACGGCAACAACTACGGTGCCACCTGCGAGTACCTGTGCGACGGGGGCTACGAGCGCCAGGGCACCTCCCTGCGGGTCTGCCAGTCCACCCAGCAGTGGACGGGCTCCCAGCCCCTTTGTGCACGTAAGTGCTGCAGGCAGGGCAGGACTTGCCCGTGGCGATGCCTAGAGCTTTGGGGGATGCTGCCCCATGGGTCAAAGGGGGGATGGGGGACGCGATGGCACCTCCCCACACACTTGTGTCATGCCCCAGCCATGCAGATCAACACAGATGTGAACTCGGCCGCCAGCCTGCTGGATCAGTTCCACGAGAAACGCCGCCTCTTTGTCATCTCAGCCCCCGACCCCTCTAACCGCTACTACAAGATGCAGATCTCCATGCTGCAGGTGAGGAGACCTTCCTGCCGCCCTCGTCCCCACCTCCACATCCAGCACCCCCTCACTGTCCCCCTCCTCCACAGCAAGCTGCCTGCGGGCTGGACCTGCGCCACGTCACCACCGTGGAGCTGGTGGGGCAGCCCCCACACGAGGTGGGACGCATCCGGGAGCACCGGCTGTCCCCTGGCATCATCGAGGAGCTCAGGTAGGGGAGATGGGGCTGTCCTGCAGAGCCAGGTGGCTATTCAAGGGGACAGGGAATGGGAATGCCTCTAGGAATGGCAAAGCACGAGTTTGCAGCTGGGCTCATGAATAGCCCCTTTCTGCTGCACCTGAGGGGCTCGTGCAATGGGGGGACCCCCTGCAAGTCTGAATGCAGTGTCACCAGAGCTTCCCAGAGCTCGCAGCCCCGAGGAAGAGGTGGGAGCCCCCACTCCAGGAGGACCTGAGCATGGTTGCAAGAGGTGGGCAGGCTCAGCCCTCAGTGCAAGCCCTGAGCAGCGACCCCCCTCGCACCTGCAGGCGCTTCCTGCACCTCACACGCTCGCACTTCAACGCGGCGCTGCTGGACAAGGCGGGCGCCGACCGCGAGCGCTACATCTCCCCGGTCAGCCCCGAGGAGCTCTTCGTCTTCATCGACACCTACCTGCTGAGCGAGCGCGAGGCGGCGAGGCGGGCACAGAGCGGGGACCCCTGCGAGTGACCCCCCACCGCCCTCCGGGGATGGACACCTTCCCTTCTGCTTTTCTAGTCGCCCACTGTAGAGGAGGAGCAGGGTGCCAAGGACCTCCGGGGAAGGGGAGCCCCTCTCTGGCTGTTCTGGCACACAGAGGTGAGCAGGGACTGCGTGCCAGCAGTGTCCCACGGCCCAGCAGCCAGGAGCTGTTTCCAGCTGGGGGATGGTTCAGCCCAACCAGGACCCTGGTGGGAGATACTGGAGTGCCCCTGTTCAAATCCCAGGGCAGGGGGGAGACGGGGAGCCAGAGGAGAGTGGCAGGGCAGGGAGGGCAGGCCAGCCAGCAATGCGACAGCCTCTAACACAGCAGCTTCAGCCTCCCCACGGCTCACCCCGTGCACAACCCGGACCCACTGCCTCCCATTCTGAAAGCCCTTGTTAAAAGCAAATGGCCCCACACCCAGCAGAGCCCATAGCAGCCAGCCAGCGTGCAGTCCACCCTAAAGGGCTTGCCATCTCCCCTGCTACTCACTCCCTCTCCCACCACCCACGGGGAACCCTTTCTGGGAACTGCTTTGGCAGTAGATTAACTTGAAATAAATAAATTTGTATGAAAAGTCAGTGCTAGCAGATGTGTCACTGAGAGGCCTGGGAAACAAATGTTTTCTGGAGACCACAATCCCCAACCCCCCCCAGGCTGACCCCACACAGTTCCATCCAGTGGTGCAGTTGGGCTGGGCTGTGTATGGGGAAGAGGGTGGAGAGGACAAGGAGAGAACAGACTGTGGAATGGAGTGGTAGGAAAAAAAAAAGAGAAGAAACAAAAACACAATGACATTTCAAAGCATTTTGCCTGGGGGAGAAGAAGGGAGGGTCCACAAGGACCGCAGTTCAGCCAGAAATCTGGTACAAGGCTTATGACAGGAGAAAAACCCTTTAAACGAAGCTAGGCCAAGAAGACTTTCTGCCCAAGCCTGTTTAGGGAAGGTCATGTTTATTAAAGTATAAGAAAAACAACCCACCGCATATTTGGCAGCCTGGCCAGGCTGTGCAGCCAGTGTGGCTCCCGACAGCGGTGCCAGTCCTGGTGCCACGGCCTAAGGCCTCAGCCTGGCCATGGTGGAGCGGAGCTGGAGCGTGCCCTCCGCCCAGGAGCCCGGGTACTGGCACATCTTCTGCCACAGGTTCAGCTCCTCGCCCGTGGAGTCCATCCAGTCCACAGCCTGCCCGTTGCTCATGCCTGGGAAAAAGGATGGGCAAAGTCACAGCCGGAGCAGCCTCCTGCCCGCAGCGCAGCAGCCCCAGCCAGGCTGCTGCTGCCCAGAGTGGGGCACAGGCTCCTCACCATTGCCCACCCCCAGTCGGACACCCCCGAGGAAGTCGTTGCTGGACAGCGGCTCCCGGTCCCAGACCGTCAGCTCCAGGCAGATGTGCTGCAGGTCCTCGGGGTTGACACCGTTGTACACAAAGGTGTGGTTGTAATGAGGGTTCAGGGTCTTCTTCACCACAGGCGTCTTCCTCTTGGAGGCTTTGTTTTTGTGTGGCAGGAGGTAGCTGGGGGAAGCAGCCCCTTGGGTTAGCAGCCCGTGGGCAACTGCCTCCTGCTCAGGGGGCTGGGGCACCTCAGCGCCCCAGGACCTGGCCTGGAGCACCCCTTCCTGCCTTTCCTGGCACGGCTCAGGAAAAAGGACCATGCCACCCTGCAAAGGGCCCTCCTCCAGGCCCCCCAGCAGCTTTGGGAATACAGCCAGGGAGGACGGTGCCTTCATTGCCCCCCACCCCAGGACCCTCACTCACCCCTTGACAAAGCTGTCTGAGGTCCCCCCGGACTTGGCCGCTGTGAGGTTCTTGGCTTCTTTGATCCAGACCTGGAGCTCACCACCTTCCCCTGTTTTGCCTAGGAAAAGCCCAACACAGTAGAAATTGATCAAATTTAATTTCTACCACTGCAAACTTCTGGAAAGTTCCTGCTGAACACCCTTCATCCCAGAGGTAGGTGCAGAGCCTGGACTGGCATCTCCTCTTGCCTTCTCCTGTATTGGCCCTGCCTGCTGAGGCAAAGGCAGAAAAAACTGCTTCATGCAGGGTCCAGTGGTCAAGCCTGGTCCAGCCCCAGGGAAGTACTGAGATGGTTTGGGCAGCCTGAGGACAGCCAGGTCTGCCCTGACCCAGAGCAGCTTTGCAGGCGTTGCAGAGGAAAAGGCTGCAGTGACACCACCCAAGAACCCCATCCAGAGCCAGCCTGCATGGCCATGAGCAGGCCCTGCAGGGCTACACACTGACCCTGGAGCTTCAGCACTTACCTTTCCTGCCATTCCCAGCCCCAGGATGCTTGGCAGATGGGATGTACTTCATGGAGACAACCAGCTCCCCCTTGTACTGGTGGAGAGCAGCAGCATCTGCCCCAATCTGCAAAGAGGTGAGAATTACCAACCACTGCAGAGAAGCCATGGCACACACAGTGACAGCCTGGTGTGCAGCACCTCCCCAGGCTGGGACAAAGGACTTGGCTTCTCCTAGATGTGGCTGAGCTGGCACAAGTGCCTGCACACTCTCCCCAGCATGACCAGTGTAGCCCAGCTCCTTTGGGATCTTATTTTGGCCCAATCACCTGACAAGGAGGAGGGAAGCTAGGCTCAAGGCAGAAGATCTGCCCTTTTTTACTACAACAGCACTGCTGTCTGCATCTGGGGTTTTCATATCTCCAATATTTGATTTGGCACGAGCCTTTTGGCAATACTCAGCTGAGGTCTCCACACCCCTCTGCCCACCCTAACAGGACCAGGCAAGGGAGGCTGTGGGCAGCAGGGGCACACCTTGCCATGCAGGGGTAGGAACTCCTCCAGGTGGCTCTCGAAGTTCCAGGCACCCAGTGGGACCTCCACCTCCCCCAGGAACGTGTTGCGGCCGAAGCGATCGTGGTGCCACACCGAGAACTGCAGCGTCCTCGCGAGCAGGAGGGACCTGCTAATCTCATACTGGGGACGGAGAGGAAAACCACTGGTGAGCAGGCAGCAGAGCACAGGCCTGGCAAATTCCATCAGCTACAGCTCAGGAGCACGACAGGAGACAGGTTTGAGAGGCAATGGCTGCGCACAGGAGCCTGTTGCTCTTTCTTTCCACGCCTGCTGAAACCTCAGGGTCCCAGGGCAGTGGTGCAGGAGCCTGTGCTCTCCCAGCAAACGGCCCTCAGAGCCAGGACTCATGGTGGCCATCCCAGCACCAGCAGAGCTCTGCCAGCCCACAGAGCCTCAGGTGGTCAGAGCACAAGACCTCAGCAAACCTGGCTGTGTGAGCCTAAAAACCAAAACACAGCTCTCACTTCCCCCTGTGCAAGTGCCTGGCCTCAGACATGCACTGCCAGACTCAGGGACAGAGGCAGCCAGCAGGGATGGTGAAGGGCAGTGCCAAGTTATTCTGCCCTGGGGCCCAGAACTGTCTTATCTCTGCCCCTGTGGTTCGCTCTCCTCCCTCCTGCCACCGTAACGTGCCTCCAGGGGCCAGGAAGCCTTCACCTTGGAAGGAAATATCCAGGGTAAGCAGGATGCCTCTGCTCTGGGGAATGCCCCAGGAACCAGGGACATGTCCTGTGACACGGTCACATCTGCAGCTGTGCCTCCACCCCACCGTGGCACTGGGGCTTGGCAGCACAGCCAGAGCAGAGCTGGAGTGCAGGGACTTTGCAGCTTTCAGGGCGCAGTCTCTGGACACAGGTCCTCTCCAGAGACCCTGCTGCAGGGCTAGGAGCTCACCCCTCCCCTTGCTTGTTCCAGCAGCACCCCCGAGTACCTGCACGCAGCCCATCCGCACTGACCTTCAGCAGCTCGTTGTACAGGGGATTGATGGTATTGCGTTTGATGGTGGTCTTGCGTTTCCCTTGCCGGGATTTGTCGGGCAGGAGGTAGGTCTTCACATACCTGAAGGGAGAACAGGCAGCACTTCAACAAGGTCCCCCAGAATTAATCCTCCGAGCTGCCCAGGGCAACCCCAGACCTTCTGCCTCACCAGGACCCTCCCACTTACAGCTCCCATCTCTGGTGGGCACCCCACAACCCAGCTGGGCACCACCAGTGGTGCCAGCAGCCATCGCCCCCCGGCTCTCACGGGTTGGAGCGCTTCCTGGCCTCGTCCCCGTAGGCCAGCTGGCGACACTCCTTCACGTGAATGAACAAGGTCTGCGTCTTCTGCTCGTAGCTCAGGGAGAAGGAGATGCCCCCGGTGACAGCCACGCTGCCGAAGTCACCAGCCTCACTGTAAATGCTGACCATGCTCCCCAGTGTGCTCTGGAAGACAAGGCAGGGCTGAGCTGGCACAGGATCACCTGACAGTCCCTCGTCCTCCTCAGCAAGGTTACTCCCTGTGCCTCTTCTGCACAGCCCCCCTCAGCTCCCCGTGGCTGGGGATGGCCACAAGCGCCTCCCACCCACACACAGCTGCCCGGAAGAGAGCTGAGTCTCTGCATTTTGATTCCCTTCAAGGTGAAGGAGCCCCCACACACAAGGCTCTTACCCCTTCCCTCCAGGAGCCGCCCGCCCTGCCTCCCTCCCACCCAACCCTTCGGCAGGGCCTTTCTCCATCACTCCCTGCAGCGGGGCAGAGCACAGCCATGCCACAGGAGCTCACCGAGGAGGTGCCGCTGCGCATGCTGCCCCGGGCCACCCGCTGCCGGTGGATCTCCACCAGGTTATCGATGTCCTCCTCCTCCTCCTCCTGCAAGGACAGAGACAAGCCGCCTGCGTGGGGAGCGGTCAGGCACAGCCAGCCAGACACCCGGCTCCTCCAGCTGGCAGCCATCTCGTGGCACTCTGAGGGTCTCACCAGGTCCGTGTTGAGGCCAGGGACTGACTTGCTCCTGTCCCCTAAAGAGCCACCTTCCCCCACAAGGTCCTCGGGGCGCAGGTCGATCACGGACTTGGTGTAGTCTGCACGAGAGGTGGTGAGCGGGAGGCAGCGGCACGGAGCAGGACCAGCAGAGCCCTGCTGCTCCCTCATGCAAGGGGCTGCCCCGGCCTCTCCCATCTGCACTGAAAGCCCTTCACAGCCCAGGGAGGAGGAGCTGCCCACCCCCGGCCGTGTCAGCACCCGCACATCTCTCACCCGCAGGCCTCACCACCCGCCGGGGGTTCTTCTTGAATATCATTTCATGCTCGTCCACCAAGGTGCTGCTGCGGGTCCCCACGGTGGCATCCTGGGAAGGAAGAGTCCCTTCAGAGCAGGGCAGGGCTAGGAGCCCTGTGGGGTGCCCAGCCCCGCGCCCCAGGACAGGGCTGAGCATGCTGGAGCAGCGTCACGCACCCGTCCGTCAGAGAACGCGTTTTTGGAGCGGAGAGGGAGAGTCAGGCTGGAGGAAGCAGGTCCTGCTGGCCCAACAACCTGTTTTCCAGGGATGGCTCTCTCCAGGGAGTTCCTCCTGTGGCAGACACAGAAAGGTCTGTCCCAGGCCACAAGCACAGCTGGCAGAGCAAGTGCTGGCCAGGAAGTGCCACTTGAGCTGCCTGCAGCAGCCTGGGAGCACAGGACCTTCCTGCCCAGGGGCAGGCTTCAGCCCAGCCAGACAAGCCAGCTTCCCCTCACCAGACTGAGAAAAACACACTTCAGATGAAGGTCCCATCCTCTGCCAGACAGTCTTGCAAGGACAACCCACCCCAGGATCCTCTCACCTGCCCCCCACATCAGCAGGACTAGGTCTGTAGCTGTCCAGGCTCATGTTTTCCATGGACTCTGTGTCGCTTTTGCCATCCCGCGGGTCTGAGGCATCTGGAAACAAACTGCAGACAAGCAAAACCACAGGTATGTCCTGTTTGGCAAGGAGGTCGGTCTGGGAGAGCTTCTGCGCCACCGATGATCCACATGGGGCAGCAGATTCCTCTCAAACCTGCAGCAGATGAGAGCGGGTGCCTGAAGCATGGGGGACAGCAGGGATTCTTACCTGGACCCCTCCCAGGGGGCAGGGGGGCTCGGCTGCCGGACTGCAGAGGAGCTTCTAGGCTCGCTGAGCTGGGCTTTCTGGAGGAGGGTTTGCCCCACAGTCTCTCTCTTGTTGGCTGGAAGGAGAGAGGCATCAGGAGGAACACTGCTCCGAGCTCATTGCCTGCAGCAGGAGTTGCTCCCATCCAGCTCCACAGTGGGCAGAGGTGCAGTGGGGAAAGCTGGAGCATCCCAGATGGCTGGGCTGTGGGAGAAGGCATGCTGGGGCACCCCTACCTGTCGGCCTGTGCCGCAGGGACAGCCGCACCATGTCGCTGCCCAGGTGGTGGGCGAAGCGGTTCACCCTCTGGTCATAGAACCAGTCGCCCGTTGTCTTCTTCAGCTCACTGCAGGGCAGGGGGGGTGGGGGCCATCAGGGGCAGCGGGGGCTGTCCGCTGTGCCCCAGCCCACCCTCGGTGCTGCCACAACCCAAGAACACAGGCACAATGGGCAAAATCAGCAGGTGACTGGGCAGAGACAATTCACTGGGCAGTTGACAGCCCCAGCTACATCCTCAGCAAACATGGGAGCAAGCCAAGTTTTGTGGGACATGGGAGGCCAAAAGGACAAAACCTAGGATGCTTGAAACACAGGTTGTGCAAGGCTGCGGTCAAGTCAGGGGGTGAAGGAGCAGGGTGGACATGAAGGAGGCACAAGAGTGGGGTATGACCCATTTCTCCAGCACTCAAACATGGGAACCCTCCCGAGGAGTGACAGCAGAGCAAGCTGCCCTGCACTGGAGAGGACCAGCCAGGCTAGGAAAGGCTGGTCATGGGCCATCAAGTTGAGGCAATTGAGAAGAGGAAGGGGACAGGAGGCATGTACAGAATGTGCCTGCCACTTGTCCTGGCTACTCACGCCTCCTTGGTGCAGACTTTGCAGCGCCAGGAGCCGCTGGGGCTGTAGGAACGGCAGTCCCGACACACCAAGTGGTTGCAGCCCCGGCAAGTGTTGGCCTTGGGGCTGACACGGCCCAGGCTCTGCTGGCAGCGGGCGCACGTCCGCTCGCTGTAGCGCTGGCTGCCCCGCTTGGCTCCCTTGCGCCGGATCTCCAGCAGCTCATTCTTCAGGCGCCTGCTCAGACCCAACATCGGGAGCGGTCAGAGGCGCTCCGAGACCCCGGGGACACCCGTCATCCACACTCTCACTCATCCACCCACTTCCAGAGCAGAGCGGGGAAGCAGCTCCTGCCCAGCTCCAGCCGCGTTCGCACCTGATCCTCCTCTCCTCCGCTTTGCGGAGCTCCTCGTCGCGCTGCAGGACCTGCAGGATCAAATCTCTCTCCGCGTCCGACAGGAAGGACAGATCCACAGCCTCCGACATCGCTCCACCTGGGATGGCTGGCCCTCACCGGATGCCAGCTAGGGACATGCCAGCTTCTGAGCCCGGGTCCCGCCCCGCGAGGTGCCCCGTGCCCGTTCCCGGGGCTGGACGGGATGGCGGCACCCAGGACACCGGCCCGCCCGCCGTCTCCACCGCCCTGCCCCGGGCTGGGCTCGGGCCGCCTGCCAGCCCCGCCGCCCCGGTGACCTCAGCCGGCTCCGTGGGACCGGGCTGACGCCCAACACCCGCGGGCAGGAAGGAGCCGCCGCGGGCTGCCCCTCCCACGGACGCACCGGGGCTCGCAGCTGCCCGAGCCCGAGGAGCCGCCGGGAGCGGACACGCACCGGGACCCGCGGCAGGGACAGATTCTGGCTCGCAGGCGGCGGCACCAGGACCCGGGCGGCCGCGGCCGCTCCAGCCTCGACGGAGCCGCAGCGCTTGCTCGGGGGCTGCAGCCGCTCCCCGCTCCCCGCCCGGCTCAGCGGAACCGGCGGGAGGGACCTTCCC
>VZSE01010661.1:189121-212195 GCA_013398275.1 Promerops cafer | reverse complement strand
CGTCCCTCGGGGAGGAGCGGGCGGCGGGACGGACCCCAGGCCCCTCTCTGTCGGGGAAAGGGGGTCCGGGGCCGGGGCACCGCGCTCCCAGCGCGGCTACGGGGGCTGGGAACTGCCCCCGCCCCGGGACACCGCGGCTCGACCCCCGGACCACAGAGGGACCCCTGGCTCCCCCCGACTCCCCACCAGCCGAGGGATCCCCGCCAGCGGAGCGCCGCCCGATCCCACGATCCTCCCGGTACCTGCAGCGGCTCCGCCGGCGCCTCCCGGCAGCGGGAGGGGGGAGCCGGGAGCGGAGGGCGGTGCCGGTGCCTTAAAGGAGCCGCGCCGGCCGCACCTGCGGCACCGACGGGGCGGCCCGTGCGGGAGGCGGTGCCCGCTCCCTCCAGCCCCTTCCCCCGCCCCATCACCCCCGGTAGAGCTGCGGCTCCAGCCCCGCGGGCCGCTTTCCCCGGTGCCCCATGGCCCTGACTGGGTGGGCGGCTTCTCCCGAAGAGCACAGAGCGCACCGACACCCGAACTGCGAGGGACCCCCCCGGCATCCCCAAGGAGGAGCGCCAGGGGCGCGGCCGTGGTGCCCTCCCGCCGCAAGGCTCCAGCCGCTGCCCTTGTCCTTCGTGGCAGAGATACGGTCCCCGCAGGGCGCCTCGTCCCTGACCCCGCAGCACAGGCACCGGGGAAGCCCGAGCACACGCAGCTGGACGAGGCGTGGGGCTCCACCCGTGGGGAGATGGTTTCTCGCCACGCAGGACAGCAGGGGAGGCCACCTGGGTGCAGCCCCAGGGCAAACGAGAGGACGCGGCTCTGCGCACACTTTCGGCCGCACCCCAGGGACGGGAGAGCCAGAGGCTCCCAGCTGTGGGAAGCGATGGGACACTGACACAGTAGAAAAAAACACCGAGACATCAAAGGGCCAGCGGGAGCTTCCTCATGCGGCACGGGTTTGCCTCACCGGGAGTACACAATAAATATGTAGAGGGCTTCAGGCTTGCAGGCAGACACTGCCACAGAGGCTTTGCTCCCTGCGCCCCTCCACACACCACCCTAGAACCCAAAATCCCCTTGGCCAGACCCCCACACTTGCACCAGTGTTCACGTTCTAACTGGACACCAACAAGAGGTGGTGAGAAACATCTTTATTTCTGAAAAAAGGATAGACCAGTACATTAAAAAAGCATGCTGGTAAAATACAAGCACAAAGCTTGTCCCCGACCTGCTGAAATGAACGCAGCAGGAACCCAAGGCTTCTCAGCACTGTGGCTCTCTCCTGTGTGAAAATGGGGCTCAAGGTGCTACCACGTGTCCAAGGCATGGGCAGCCACTGGCAGAGTCAGGGCAGAACATTGGCACTTTGAGTCCCAGCTTGCTACATCCTTGTCTGGATCCTGAAGGGATGTGCCATGGGAGCACAACCCTGGGTGCCCTGGGCACGGGGAGGCACTGCTGGGCAATGCTGCCACCTGGGAACTAGGGGACATGAGCACATCCAGGCTGGCAGGACACTGCTGGGAGCATCTCCCTGCCCCTGGTGCTTGATACCACCCTTCCATGGGAGCTGGAGCCCCAGCAGTGCCCATGCCCTACTGAACGGGCAGCACTGGCCGGCACTCGAGGTCCAGCACGAGGTGATGCACGTGTGGTGCGTAGGACTTCACTGCCTCGATGTGCAGGATGCTGGTGCGCCACGGCCGCCCGTGCAGCTCTGCCAGCAGCCCCTGGATCCGTGTGGCCGTGGCTTCAGCCCACCTCTGCCACTCGGGTCTGAGCCTGGCCCCCAGCGTCTCCTCCCCGCCGTCCTCTGTTGGGTGCTGTGCCTCTCCCGCAGAGCTGGCTGCCTCTGGAGAGCCCCACTCAGCCAGCGGCACCGCGGTCTGCAGCGGGGCCGGCGCGGGGGGCGTCTCCACGTTGTGGTGGATGTGGAGAACCCCACCCGTGTCCTTCTTCAGGACGCGGCAGGCCACCGGCCAGCCTTCCTCCGAGCTGGGAATCAGCCCCAGGTTCACCCTGTCTGCCACATCCCGCAGCTGCAGCTGGGAGGAGACAGGAGGTGAGGGGATGCCAGCGGGGAGGGGGTCCCGCGGCCAGGCGGCAGCGCTCACCTGCCGGCTGTCCCCGGTGTGGATGTGGCAGCGATCCCGCACCCCGTTCAGCACCAGCGTCCTGTGCAGAGCCTCCACGGCGTGGCTGTTCCACTCACAGGCATGCACAAAGGCAGCTCCCGCGTGCACCAGGAACGGCAGCGTGAAATAGCCAATGCCTGCAGGCAGGAGGCGGCAGTGGCGGAGGGCAGCGACCTCGAGAGCCACACTCCTCCCCGAGGGCAGGGCAGGATGCACACTGCCACCCTGGCTCTCCAAGTCTGCTTTGCTCTGGGTTGGAAAAAACCCGAACAATGGAAAAATGGAAATTTATCCCTCCCTCTTCTGCAAAAGCAAAATCTGCCTTGAGAAATGTTTAGAAGAGCTTATTTTACCTTCAGTCTTTGGCCATCAGGTTGAGACCCGCCCGGCCCTGTACAAGCATCCAGATTACCATTTAGTTTGATTAATCCAGAGCAGTTGTGTGGGTGCCATGTCCTTTCAGTGTGGCACAAATTGGAAGCACTAACTTCCTTAAGCACAAACAGTGGCAAATCTTTCCCCTGGATCCAGGTGGTTCCCCAAGCCAGCACTATGTACAGAGCCAGAGTACAGGACATCCTAAGTGTCCAGAGGCTGCAGGAACACAGGCAGGACAGCAGTGCCAGGATAGCTGAAGGGCTCACAAACAAGACAGGAGCTCTAAGCCTGAGTATTTTTCATTCCAAGTTGGAAATGACATTTCATGTCTACCTGGATGCCATCAGCACCTGCCCTGTCCCTGTTACCTGCATAGAGATCCACCAGGACCTCCCCGGAGCAGGGCAGTGAGGCCACACGCAGCTTCTCCGTGATGTTCCCCGGGGAGAACATGCACTTGGTCACGTCGAAGGTGTACCTGGAAGACCCCGCCCAGATGGTGAGGGCAGTCCCTTCCCCACGCCAGCCGCATCCTGCAGCTCCTGCCCACCTGATCCCGTTGTCCACGTGCTCCACCCAGCCGTGCTGGCCCAGCAGCAGGGTGACGCTGGGGGTCCGCATCCCATCCGGCATCACCCGTCCTCGCCTGGCCACCCGCCGGGCCCCCAGAGCCGAGGCGACCGTCTCCCAGAGCGCCGAGCCTGCCAACACCACGCCGGGAGATGCGGGCGCTGCGGGCAGCTCCGCGGGCCGGAGCGGGGCGGCGGGCCGTGCTCGCCCTACCCAGCCGCTCCCAGGGCGCAGCCTGGAAGCTGTCCTCGCTCAGCAGCACCAGGTCCTCGTGCCTGTGCCAGGCGTGCGGCACGTCCCGCTCCAGCTCCTCCGACCAGCTCGGCCCCAGCAGCCGCCGCAGCTCCTCCCGCAGCCTCTGGGCAGGCGTGCGCCGGCGGGCGGCCCTGGAGGGGACAGGGTCCTGCAGCGGGGACGTGGCACGTGGGGCAGTGCCCACCGCCCCGCGCAGGGCTCGGGCAAGGCAGCTCTCCCCACCTGGATCCGGACCAGCTCCCAGGGCATCTCCGGGGGCGGGCAGAGCTGGCAGAGCTTCTCCTCCAGCACAGGCAGGGCCACGCGGCCCCCCGGCACCCGCTGCAGCCGGTAGCGCCCGTCCAAGAGCCGCTCCTCGTGCAGCCATTCCCTGCACGGCGAGGCACGGTCCGGCCCTGCCCAGCCCCGCAGAGCCTCCTGCGGCAGGGCTGGCCCTGGCACCGTCCTGCCGGAGCAGAACAGGGCTCCCATTCCCCCTGGTTCCCACTGCCCCTCACCTGAGGCGCTGGGCGAACCTCCGCTCTGTGGCCAGCGCAGGGACACGCATGGGGACGTCCGTGGCTTCCATCCTGCCGAGCCCCAGGCGGTGTCAGGCTCACCAGGGGTTGTCCCTCGGGGCCGGTGCCCGAAACGGCAACCCTGAGGCCGCGGGGCTGCCCGGAGGCCGGCTGTGGGTGCCGGGGGATCCCCGAGGCCGCAGCACCCCCGCTCGGGGGTCCCGGGGGGTCCCGGCACGCCCACCCCGCTGCCGCCGGTGCGGCGTTTCCCGCCGGAGCGGTTTCTGAAAGCGCCGCTGCCATGCTTGTTGCGGCGGAAGCGGAAGCGGGGGGACGGTTGGCGGTGCGGACCGGAAGCGGTGCGGGCGGTGCGATGGCGGGGCTGTCGGTGCGGGACCCCGCCGTGGATCGGTCCCTGCGCTCCGTGTTCGGTGAGGCTGCGGGGGCGGGACCGCGACCTGCAGAGGGGAAGGGGCAGGGGCAGGCGGGGGGCCGGCGGGTTTCCCCCCCTCGCCGTCGGGGCCGGTACCCGCCGCGCTGACCGGTGGCACCGTCTGTCTCCGCAGTGGGGAACATCCCGTATGAGGCCACGGAGGAACAGCTGAAGGACATTTTCTCGGAGGTTGGGCCCGTGGTCAGCTTTAGGTGAGAGCGGCCGCAGGCCTCCCCCGGGTTCCCCTGCTCGGCGCAGACCGAGCCCCGCGGGCTCCGCGGGGTCGGCCTTGGAACCATGGAATCGTAAATCCTTAACGTTGGGAAAGATCTCTAAAAGCACCCAGCCCAACCGTTCCCTCAGCACTGCCAAGCCCACCGTGTCCCCAAGTGCCACACGCACACACCTTTTGACCACTTCCAGGGATGGTGGCTCCGCCGCTGCCTTGGGCTGCCCGTTTTGATGCTCGACAACCGCTTTGGCGGAGGAACTTTGCCTGGTACCCCCTCTGGGCCTGCCCGGGCGCCCCTCGAGGCTATTCCCCACACAGAGCAGCGCAGCATCTGCGGGGGTTGTGAGCCTGTGCCGGCTGTGCTCAGGACAGAGGGACCCAGTGGCTGTGCCAGGGTCACCTGGAGATGGAGCACAATGTCCCGAGCACAGCAGATGCACGTGGGCGCGCAGTTCTGGGCTGCAGGAGCCGCCCTGCTGTGGC
This sequence comes from Promerops cafer, assembly GCA_013398275.1. Classification (NCBI taxonomy): domain Eukaryota; kingdom Metazoa; phylum Chordata; class Aves; order Passeriformes; family Nectariniidae; genus Promerops; species Promerops cafer. The sequence continues at coordinate 207,227 of VZSE01010661.1, read as the reverse complement.
TGCTAAGTGCTCAGCTCCTGCTCAGGCTCTGTGCTCCTCACTGCCATCCCTGTCCCTCTCAGAGGTGTTTTCCAGGCTGGGCACCAGGCCCTGGAGAGCTCTCAGTTAAGGTTTTGGGAGTTCCAAGAGCAGCCAGTCCCGTCCTGTGCCTTGTGGGGTGATGGGAGGCACAGAACTGGCACTGGTGGGCTTCCTGCACCCCACAGCTTTGGGAAGACCCGTGCCAGGAGCCAGCAGGCCCTCTGGCTTTGGCACAGGCCCGACTGCTGTGTGCCTTGGGCTGACTCGAGAGCCTTCGCTGTGCTCCCAGCACTGCTGGGGCTCTATCCCAGTATCCCCTGGAGCTGTGGGAGCCTCAGCAGCGGCGTCGCTCTCCTCACTGCCAGGCTGGTGTACGACAGGGAGACGGGGAAGCCCAAGGGCTATGGCTTCTGCGAGTACCAGGACCAGGAGACGGCGCTCAGCGCCATGCGCAACCTCAACGGGCGCGAGTTCAGCGGCAGGGCCCTGCGCGTCGACAACGCCGCCAGCGAGAAGAACAAGGAGGAGCTCAAGAGTGAGTCGGGCTTTTGGGGTCTCATGCTGGGCCCAGCCTTGGCAGCGCTGCAGGCCGTGTCTCTTCTGCCAGGCTGGCAGAGCTGACCTGCTCTGAGAGGTGTTGTGAGTGGTTCCCCAGAGGGATGCGTGGGCTCAGCTCTGTGTTTTTGCTCCCAGATGATCACAGAATCACAGAATTACTTAGGTTGGAAAAGGTTTCTAAAGATCATGGTACAACCTTTGGACCAAACACCACTGCATCAACTAGACTGGAGCACTAAATGCCACATCCAGTTTTTACTTAAATGTTTCCAGGAACAGTGACTGCACAACCTCCCTGAGCAGCCTGTTCTGATGCCTAATCACCCCTTCTGTGAAGAAATTCCTCCTAATGTCTCCCTGTTTTTGCTGCCTCCTTTTCCCCCTGGTGGGCTGGTGCTCCCCTCCTGATGAGCCCATTACATGCACTGGTCATGTTGCAGTACGAAGTCACCAACTGTATTGCAGGCTTGGGCACAGGTGCACCCATCATAGAGTCACCCTATGGGGACCCTGTCAACCCAGAGGATGCCCCCGAGTCCATCAGCCGGGCAGTGGCCAGCCTGCCACCTGAGCAGATGTTTGAGCTGATGAAGCAGATGAAGGTGAGAGCGGGAGGGCCATGCTCTCTGTGTGAGCACAGCTCCTCCCACCACCGCCCGCACCCTCCCAGCCCCTTCACACCTTGTCAGAGCTCTGATCAGTGCCTGTCTTCTCAGCTGTGTGTCCAGAACAGCCCCCAGGAAGCCAGGAACATGCTGCTCCAGAACCCACAGCTGGCCTATGCACTGCTGCAGGCCCAGGTGGTCATGAGGATTGTCGACCCGGAGATCGCACTGGTTTGTCCCTTGCTGCTCATCTGGGGTTGGGAGGATATCGGTGGTAGCCTTTGTGGAGTGGCAGTGCAAAAGAACTCCTTTCTCCTTCTTCCTCTCCTAGAAAATCCTGCATCGCCAGACCAGTGTTCCTCCTCTGATCCCAGGCAACCAGCAGCCAGTGCCAGGGCCAGGGCCTGGGCCAGGGCCGGGACCTGGGCCAGGGCCCAACGCGCAGCTGAACCCGCAGAACACGCCGTCGTCCCAGCCACAGCCCATAGTAAGAGCCTGCACAACACACGAGCTGTGCAGGAGACATGGGCAGTGCCAGCTCCAGCTCTCCCAGCTGGGGCACGTGCCTGGGTGTTGGGGTGTCCCTAATTTCCAGTGTCTCTCCCGGGCAGGGCGGGATGCACGTCAACGGCGCTCCTCCTCTGATGCAGCCACCCATGCAGGGGGGAGTGCCAGCCCCGGGACAGATGGCAGCCCCTGTGCAGGGCCCAGGCCCTGGCCCCATGGCTCCAGGAGGTGAGTTTGGGCCAAGCTGCCCCACCCGTGAGCACATGGGTCCTGCAGACACCCCCTCTGCCTTCCCCCTAACCAGAGGGCTCGGCCCTGTGAGAGCACACGTAATGCTGTACTGTACATTGTGGTTGTGCTGCTGCCAGAGGTGGGCTGCAAAGTTGGATTATCCCTGGGGGGAACCAACACCAAGGGAATAAACCTCCAGATGCTCCCCCAGGAGCTGGGAGCGAGAAGGTTTTTGGGGCCAGAGGAATGGGTTAGTCATCAGGGATGGCTGAGGAGGGGTCTGATCTCTGCCTGTCCCCTCTCAGGTGGGATGCAGCCACAGGTTGGGATGCCGGGTGCGGGGCCTGTCCCCTTGGAGCGTGGACAAGGTAAAGCAGACATGTGTAGTGCTGTGTGTGGTGTGAGCCTCGCTCCAGTGAGCAGGGCTGTGCCCCAGCTGTCTGCAGCCTGGCTGTGCCCAGCCCTGGGGCTCTGCCCGGGTTTGTTCACTGAGGCACAAGGCTGTGGTAGCAGCTCCCTGGCTCCCAGGGCTCAGCCCATGCCCCCATTGGCTCCCAGCTCTCTGTGCCGTGTTGTGCAGTCATGACCTGGAAGCCAGGAGAGCTGCCTGTCCCCACCGAGCGGGATGTGCCTGTGTTTTCCACCTCTGCGAGCCCGTGTCTGTCCCTGTGCTTGTGCGGGCAGGCAGAGCTTGCTCTTCTCTGGTCCTTGTCCTGCTCCTTCGCTGCCTGGGTGCTGGGAAGCAGCTGGCGCGGCCGCCGCGTCCTCCCGCGCCGTGCCCAGCAGAGGGAGCTGGGTCTCCGTTTTGGCTTGAGGCTTGGCAGGGGCTTCCCGGAGGTTTTACGGCTCGGCTTTCCCTCCGCACGCACGGTCTGTACGGCCCAGCCCTGGGGCCCGATTCCTTATGGTTCACATGTTGCCCTACGTAGGTTAGTACAGCCCCAGTGTTCCTGTTCTCCCAGGAGCAACACATGCAGACACCTGTCACCTTTGTTGCCTTGACTTCTATCCTAGGCCTTGTTTCAGCAATGTGGCAAACCTAGTCTGAGATCCTTTGGCCTTAGGGGCAGCTGACTCTCATTTTCTTTGGGGTGGACACTGTCTTCCTAGAAGCTACCTGATAGTTCTTGGCCCCCGAAAGGTTTTGGAGAGCAGAAGCTGGGTGTGCGTTATGGGGCCAGCGTGGCCCCACGGAATGCCACATCTCTCAGCAGGATGTCTTCTCTCCCTGCCTCTCTCCCTGAGTGAGGGAAGGACTGTGCCACGCTGGCTGTCCTGCCTGCGGTGCCAGAGGTGGTGTTAACAGAAGAGGTTGATAAAGCCAGACTTGCAACATTTTCTCTGTAGGTTTTCCTGGGGACTTCAGGGGGCGTGATCCTGCAGGCAGCACTGTCCCCAAAGCTGGTGCATGTGTGCATACACTATTTACGTGTCTGCTCTTTCCCTCTTTTCCTGCTGCTTGCCCAGGGAACCTGCAGCTCTCGCCCGTGGGACCTGCCAGGCCTGCGTCTATCGAACGCGTTCAAGGTACCCCGGCACCCGCCAGCTCCCTCTTCCCATGGAGCTCGTTGTGGAGTGTGCAGAGAGCAGCTCTCACCCCGCTGTTCTCAGGGCCAGGGACTGGCATGTCACGCCTTGTAGCCTGACAGCAGTAAGAGGAGATGAAGGAGGCAGGATTCCTCTAGGGCTACAGGAGAGAACAGGCTAGAACCATGCACGGAGCCTCCAGTGGAAAAGGAGAGCCTGTTTGGAAAGGGCTTTTGCCTAAGATCCAGCCCCCTTTGACACTGTGCTTCCAGGAGCCTTCCAGGTCTTGCTTTGCTCCTGGCCCCACGTCAGCAGGGTGTTGATGCCCACACTTGTAGGGATTGCCGTGGGGGCCCCCATGCTTGGTTTGGCCCCTGGTGCTATAAGGAACCTGAGATAAAACCAAAGGAAAAGAGAGGAATAAAATTGGCAGCCAGGGACGGGGCTTTGGTGTGCTCCAGCCTCGTGTGTGGGGCTGTGTCCCCAGCAGACAGCACAGCTCAGGGGAGCAGCGTGGCTGCCCCACACCCGGCCTGAGAGTGCCGGGGACAGTCTTGGCACGGCACTGGTCATGCAGATCCTCACGAGTTCTTGTGTGTCTCCCTGGCAGTGCCCATGCCAGACCCGAGGGCCCCTATGCAGCGTGGACCTCTACCTGCTAGTGGCCCGCCGCCCCGAGGCCTTTTGGGAGATGCCCCGAATGACCCTCGCGGAGGGACCCTGCTCTCAGTCACTGGAGAAGTGGAGCCCAGGTGAGGGGAGAGGGAAGGAGAGGAGCCCTTGGCACTGTCCCCTGCCCAAGGGTAACCTCTCGCTGAGGACAGGGATGGCACCAGCCTTCCGGGAGTCACTGCTGCCTGGTCGGAGGCCTGTGTGCTGCCAACCTTGGGGGCCGGCCCGTTTCCCCGGGGAAGGGATATCCCCGGGGTGATGGCAGCTGCCCTGTGGCATGGGGCCACCAGCACCCATCCCTGTGCCAGCCTCACCCTCCTCCCCTGCGGCCGGCTTCAGGGGCAATCCCAGCGCTCTGCTCAGACCGTGCCAAGCCAGTGTCTGATTTACACTCTCTCGCTTTTTCTCCTCCTCCTGCTTTGCTCTCCTCGTCTCTCTGCGTCAGAGGTTACCTTGGGCCGCCCCACCAGGGAGCCCCTATGCACCATATGCCTGGTCATGACAGCCGTGGCCCCCCCCATGAGATGAGGGGGGGACCCATGGGAGAACCCCGACCACTGATGGGAGAGCCGCGGGGGCCCTTGATGGATGCTCGAGGTGAGAGAGGGGGCATGAAATACTGGGTGGCTTGGATTGCACAGGCAAGAAGTCAGAGTGGAGCCAGCTGCCCCGACCCAAGGCATAGCAAGGGGGTTTGGGCAGTGAAATGACTGACTCCAGGCAAGGAGGGACAGTCCCAGGGTGCAAGGGACTTTCTCCAGGCATGTCCCCTCTGCCCCCGGCCCTGCACCTCTTGGGCCCCCAGACGAAGGAGGCAGCAGGCTCACTCCCACACTCGGTGCAGCACTGCTTCCTTCAGGAGCTTACCTTGTGTTTCCTCCGCAGTCGGAAGAGATCCCCGAGGGCTGGAGCCACGAGGGCTGGAGCCGCGCGGGCTGGAGCCGCGGGTGATGGAGGCGCGAGCGCTGGAGGCGCGGGGCCTGGAGCCGCGGGTCCTGGAGCCACGAGTGCTGGAGGCCAGGGCCATGGAGGCCAGGGTCCTGGAGCCCCGGGGCCTGGAGCCTCGAGGGCCGGGTCCCAACCCGCGTGGCCCAATGCCTGGTGGGATACAGGGTCCTGGGCCACTTAACATGGGAGCCAGTGGCCCGCAGGGGCCCCGCCAGGTACACATGGCTCTGCTCAGCTGGTCGGGCACCGGCAGCATCCTGTAGGCTGGGGCTGGGTGGGGGGTGTCCCACCAGCTCTGGGAAGCACCAGGCTTTGGTCACTTGCTCTGGGGGGTCAGGGCATCTGTCCCATTTCCCTGGGCACTGCCCATCAGCTGGGGACAGGACAAGGCTCAGGCCTCTCTCCACCTCTCCCTGAGACACAGGAAGGAGCACAGGAGTTGGGAGAGGAGAGCACATAAAATGCCCTCTCTCTTCGTGCTCGGGCATCTTCAAGCAGTCTGTGAGGGCATCCCTCTGGTCATCTGTTTTACCTTCCTGGATTTGTAGGGCTGAGTCAAGATTCCCCTCAGTCCTTAACTTCTCTTCTACTCCCCCAGGTTCCTAACATGGCTGGGGCAGGAATGCAGGGAGGAGGCATTCCTGGGACAGGAGTCCAAGGAGCTGGTCAGCCTGGAGGCTTTAGCCCTGGACAGAGCCAGGTCACCCCCCAGGATCACGAGAAGGTGAGAGAGCAAAAGGGAAAGGGTGAGACAGTAGGAGCAGCACTTCCTGTGTGCCTTTCTGTGGCGGGGTCAGCCCCTCCCTGGCTCTGGTATGCTGTGGCTGCTCTGGCAGGGCATGTCTCTGACCCCTCTCTCCCCACAGGCAGCACTGATCATGCAGGTCCTGCAGCTGACAGCAGACCAGATCGCCATGCTGCCCCCAGAACAGCGGCAGAGCATCCTCATTCTGAAGGAGCAAATCCAGAAATCCACGGGGGCACCCTGACAGGTGATGTCCTTAACCTGGTCTCACCCTGTGCCTGTTCCTCTCCAGTAAAAAAGAGCTGCCTGGGATGGGACTCTGTCCTGCTTCCCTCTGTGCCTGGCTCACCCTCCTCCCCTTCTTTCTGGCAGGCACAAGATGGAGATGCCATGTGCCTGGATAGAGGTGATGCTCCATGACAGCTGCTTCCCATTGCTACCTGAGCTGATGGTGCATTTTGGGAGAGGTTGTATCACACTCAAGAGGTTTTTCCCTCCAGTCCATCCTTTTTTTTTCTGTGTATATTTTATGATGTTTGAAATAAAGTGGGAGGAGGGTTTGAGTAAGTCCATGTCCCTGGCTGCCTTGTTTGGTCTCTCATGGAGGCCAGAATGGGAGTGTTGGGTTCTGGGAGCAGTGTGGCCTGGCTCCAGTCTTGTCCAAACCACTTGCCATCCTCCCTCCTCCCCACACCAGGGCAAGTCATGGAATTTCTTGTGCCGTGCTGTTTACAGGGGTGTAGGGGAAGGGCAGGACAGAGAGCTTGGCTTTCTATCCCTGCTGGCGGGGCAGGAAGGGCTCCAGATCCGATTGCAGTATCACTTACCACGCCAGCCTGCTCAGGGAGGGGTTTCCCTCTCTGCATACGCTGGAGCAGAACCTGGTGGGAGCTGCAGTGGGAGCTGAGCTGGGTGCTGGGTGCAGGCTGGCTCTGGGGGTGCCAGGGTGGCAGCGAGCCCCTGCAGAGGGGTGTCTGATCCTGCATCCCAGGGGGTTTGCTCTCAACCAGCTCTTCTATTGCAGCCCTACAAGGGGGCAGAGCATGGGCTCCTTTGTACCTGCACAGCTGAGTCACGACAGAGGCTTTCATTACAAAGAAAAAGAAGTTTAATTTATTCTTATACAAAAGAGGGCCCCTGAGGGGCACGTTTAGCCCTTGACACCTGTGTAGATGCCCATGTCCCATCCCCATCCTGTGGTTCTACCCAGCCTGCTGGGCTCCCACTGCTTCCCACTGCTCCAGCAGCATCACAGAGGGTGGCTCTGGTTTCCCAGTCAGGGGCTGGGTGGATCTACAGGCCTACTTGCTCCATGAGGACCCCTTGTACACCAGGACAGGCAGGCAGCAGCCTCTGAACCCGGAATTTCTCATGGAGACGGAGTACCATGCTGTGTCTTGCCTGGCTTCAGTGCATGCACAGGTGCAGATCCCTGGCCTTGCTTTGGAAAAGGCTTGAGGCAATAGAGTCAGGGTCCCTGCCCGCTGGGGTGCCAGCCTCCCCGCCACTTAAAAGTTTTCCTTGTTGAAGTAGAATTTGACCTTCCTGGGGTCCAGGCTGGAGTGTTGGTGACAAGATTTCTGCAGGCTCTTTGCCAGGGCCTCCGGCCCACAGAGGAACACCCCGACCACTGACCTGCAGACAGCACGGGGATGTCAGTGCCAGGTGGGCAACTCAGGGCAAAGTGATTTAAAAGCTTTTTGGGCTCCCTGCAGGGGATAGCACACCTCTCCCAAAGCCAGCCCAGTGCTGAGCGCCTGGGTAGAGGGCATGCCTCTGACTCCAACATCCCGAATTCCCTGCTCAGCTCTCACCTGGGGTGGGCTGCAGCCACTGCTGCAAACTCCGTGTTCCACATGGGCCGCCCGAAGATGGTTTTGTGCCTGAGGCCCGTCACTGTGTCCGTGGCGGTGTCGAAGTGGAGTGCCACGTTGTTGGCCTGGGCAGGCAGGGATGGTGAGAACCCCAGGCACCACCCATGAGCCCCTCTCCAGTCCCTCAACACAGAGGAGCATCCACTGTTGATCCCACCAAACACTGTGCCTGGACTTTGTGCCTAAAAGCCATTGTCATGCTTGCCCTGCCCTTCCTGCCCAGCTTGGCCACCCTGTGTCCCCCTCTTGCAGCCCTGCCAGGCTGTGGTTGACTCACAATGCTGGTGTCCCAGCCAGTGAGGAAGAGACGGTAGGTGAGGAAGTCTGCCTTGCCCGACTCAGCCATCTTCTGCTCCAGTGAGGCAAGCAGGTCCTTGAACCAGGCAAAGGCTCCTGTGTCCCGGCAGAGCCAGTAGAAGTAGATCTGGGATGCAGGGGGAGAGGGATTGCTCAAGGTGGAGCAGAGCCAGAGGGAGAAACCCACAGCTGGTCCCATGGGATGCTCCATACCTTCTTGGTCTTGAGGGTCTGGTCAGCCTGCTGGAACTTGTACCAGATGGACTTGAGGATGGAGGCGAAGGGGGTGACGCCGATGCCCGCTCCAACCAGCATGGCCACCTCGTACTGGAACACATCTTCGCTGGCCGTGCCAAAGGGACCATCCACCTCGATCCTGGCCAAAGCAGGGCCTGCGTGAGAGGTACGGCCTCCCCAAATCCCTGGCATGACCTGTTGGGCATTCCCCAGCCTACCTGGGTATTTCCAATTGGAAGGTGTCAATGAGACGCTCTGTCCAGTCACCAGCTGCCCGGATGTGGATGGAGAAGAAGTCCTCCTCGGGTGCAGAGGTGAGGGTGAAGGGGTGCCATTCCAGCGGGGAGATGGCGGGGCAGTTGACGAAGATGTACTGCCCCACCTCCATGCAGAAGCCCTTCTTCAGCATCTGCAGCTCCAGCACGCGGGCAGGGTGCATGACCACCTGGGGGCACGGGTAGGGCTCAGCACCCAGCCTGGACCCTGTCCCTAGGAAGGGGCTATGGCTGTGGCTCCTGCCCACCTGCCCATGGCCATCATGGCAAGGAGCTGTGGCACCAGTGCCTCCAAGGGCAGGAGCTGGCATAGGAACAGGCTCCTGCACCACCCACCTTGGTGACAACCACCTTCTGCTGCGCACGCCACACCCGCAGGATCCGCTCAAAGACATAGAGGATGATGGGGGCAAGAACCCACTTCCAGGACTGTGAAGATGGAGGAGAGCAAAGGATTGGGAAGGGCCAGGGCCGGAGCAGCCCAAGGGCAAGGGAAAAGCTTCTCCCCCACAGCCATCCCACCACTGCCCTACCTCGGCAGGGATGCTCCCGAACTCGGGGTCTTTGCAGCAGCTGTGGGTGCAGTTCTGGTCCCGCTGTGTGAGGTACTCGGTGCACTGATAGGGGTGCACCTCCACCATGCTCTGCTCCGTCTGCCCACGCACCAGCCCACTGCAGGGAGGAGAGAGATGAGCCCAGGGGCCAGCTTCTGCCCCCAGCCAGGGCTGAGCCACACTGCGTGAGGCCAGCTGGGCTAGCCCACCGTGGGAATGGCAGTTCAGAGCCCCACTGGACTCTCCCTGTGGCTGCCCCACCAGAGGTCTCTCTCTGTCCACTGCCCCTCGCTGTCCTGCCCTGGGGAGTGGAGAGGAGCCTTACGCGATGCCGTGGATGATGAGGCCAGCGAAGTAGATGAGGAAGAGGTGGTGTGTGTACCAGAAGAGCTCAAAGTAGTTCCTGCGGATGAACTCGGTGGAGGACGTGACCATGAGGATGAGTGCCAGCGTGATGATCACCCCCGTCAGCCCCGGGATGGTCGTGAAAGCCATGTACTCGACAGTCTGCAGGGGCAGCAGGGTGGGTCCAGGGAGCAGGGGACAGGTCGTGGTAGGTTGCTGGATGCCAAGGCCACACTCACCGTCTGGTTGGAGTGGATGGGGTTCAGCCACTTGCTGCCCTGCAGGTGCATCTTGGAGAGGACAGCAGGGAGGCTGCCGTCAGTGGCTTGTTGGCTCTGGTTGTAGCGCTCCAGGTTGAAGAGGTGGGCGATGGTATGCACAGCTGGACAGGGGACAGGCAGTCACCCACCGGGCAGCTCCCAGTGCCCACAGTAGCCCCATCCCAGGCCAGGGGGTACCTGTGAGCAGGGCCAGTGCGTAGGCCACCAGCTTGTGGAAGGCGAGGTTGTGGTCCAGCTGCTTCCGCAAGGTCCGCCTGCAGCACTGCGGGGAGAGGCAGTGGTGTCAGGATGGGGACAGGGATGGGGACGGCCACGCTGGCTGTGCTGCCATGGGACACTCACCGAGCAGGTCCCACGGAGGAAGGAGAGCAGGTTGCGGCAGACGGGCAGCAGGATCAGCATGCTGTTGAAGTTGAGGCACTTGGCTGACGCTCGAGCCCACGCCAAGGCGGACTGGGGAGAAGAGAGGGGTGAGCACCACTGTCCTGTCGTGCTGCGCCAGGACCGGGTCAGGATGGGGCCAGTCAGTGCTGAGCTAGGCTGGGAACTGGGATGGAGAGATGCTGGGCTGGCATGGGGACTCAGAGGAGTGATGCTAGGAGAGGACTGGTTGGGGGAGATGCTAGGCTGGGCTGGGCTGCTGTTGGGCTGAGACCAGACAGGGATCAAGACAGGAACTAGCACGGTGCAATGCCAGGCCACAGAGTGGGACGGAACGATGGCGGGCTGGAAGGGGACAGAAAGTGAAAGGGGCACGGGATGTTGCAGCCCCTACCCCACTGCAGCAGGGCCCCGAGGAGCTCGTCTGCCTGGGCAGGCAGGGTGCTGTGGGGGAGCACCTTACCCCAAGGATGGCCCTGGTGTAGAAATACCGCTCGTCCCGGTCAAAGAACAGAAAGTAGTAGGTGAAGAGGAAGATGTTGATGCCCAGCCAGGCTGCCTGCAGGGGAAAGTCACAGCCTCATGAGGGACCCTGTCCCGGGAGCCTCTCACACTGCAGCACTCAGGGCCGGGTAGCCAGAGGTGTCAGGACAGACAGCATATCCTGTCCTTTTTCCTTATGAGCGGCCCTGTCACGCACAGGGCTGGGACACAGGGCCAAAGGTGGGGAGAGGTGTGGAAGTCTTGCAGAACTGCTGTCTTCACACACTGCCCTGTGCATCACCCATGCATGAGGAAGGAGGAAAGGCAGGAGCAGGCAACACCCATGTAACGGGAGGGAAGGCAGATCCAGAGGGTGGTCAGGACTGTGTGGGAAAGATTCTAGGAGAAGGAATTTCACAGAGATCTGGCTCACTTGGCCCCACTGTGCTGCTGTCCCCTGCCTAACCCCACTGCACCCCACGCTGCCGCCTCTCACAGCCACTGAATTTTTGCAGAGGTCCCTAAACAACCACCCTGCCATGTGTTTGGTTTTTGGCTGTTTTCTTTTTCTTTTTTAAGTAACTTAAAAAATTAAAATAGCCCAACTGTCTGTAAGCCCCCATGTTCCCATGCATTCACAGCTCCTCACACAGTGCTGAGCAGCTGATGGATGCTGGCCAGGCAAGCTCTGTTATACCAGAGATGCTGCAGCATGGCACTGGCAGATGGTCCCTGTGGTGCCAGCTCCTCACCCTGCCATGAGTTCTCACAGGATCCTCCTCCTCTCACAAGGGAAGAAGAGGCACGTGGGAGGCTCCCAGCCAAAGTGGCTGGGCAAAGCAGCAGCATTTTAAAGTTTTCCAGAACCTCCTTCCCCATGAGCTGTGTTTTCCCCAAGACTTCAGTTTTCCAGAGCCTGTCCCTCCCCCGGCTGCTGGGGTACGCGGGTTGGCGGAGCAGAGGGGACGCTTGTCTCTCCCCACAGCCCAGCCCCAGGGCAGCTCATCAGCCCCCATCTCCCCCAGAGTCCCCCCGCATCGCGCCACCCCACTGAGCCCCCAGCCCCACGCACTCACGAGGATGGTGGCTGAGAACCAGTGGTTGACCAGCCAGTTGCCCATGGTGCGATGTCCCCGCGGCTGCCGCTGCCTGCCCGCCCGTGCCCGCACGGCTGCCCGACGTTTTATGGAGGCAGCAGGCGGTGTGACAGTCCCAGCCGTGGGAACGGCACCACGGGGACTTTCCCCTGACAAGACTTTAAGGAAATGCTGGTGGTTTCAAAGGCCACCTTCCAGGAAGGCAGGTGACCCAATCGGCCAGCACCGGAACGAGCCTCTTGTGCTGGCCAGGGATGGCCCCTGCTGAGAGATCCCCCGTGGCCCCACGGTGGGGTGACACAGGGTGTCTGGCTGCTCCTCTTGGGGTTTCGCAACTTCTGAGGACAAAAACGGGTTTTTTGAGTAAGGTAGGAATTTCCTGGGAAGAAGTTGCAGGGGATCCATCCTGTGCCTGGCTCAACAGCTCTGTTTTCCCTGGCCTCCCTCAGCAGCCTCCACTGCCTGTTTTGCAGGGACACCACCAAAGGAAGAGAAGCATCCTGGGGTCACGGCGCTGCGCCGGTGCCAGGATCCAGCCTGGGCATCCATTACAGGGTGGGTGATTTAAGACTGAGCACCAGTGGTGCTGCACCTCCATGGGCCCCCCAGGGCTTATGAGCTTCCTCAGTCCAGCACCCAAACTGAGCTGACCTTAAAAATGGGTGCTGGGGTGGGGGATGTCACACTCCTGGTTTGGGGCCAGGATGCCTGGGTCCCATCAGCACCCACTGCCACTGCTGTGCCAGCCACCCTTCTCCTCCTGCCTGCCCTCCACTGCAGGGCCCTGAGCTCTGGGGTGTGCAGTGCTCCAGCTGGGAACAGCAGCCTGTTCTGGGCCCCTGAGCCTGGAGGAACAGGTTGGACAGGCTTGCTCCTTGCTGGCATGCTGCTCTCTCCTGGCCCGCAGCCATGGCCATGCTGACGGAAGCGCAGGATGAGGCCAGCCCCCATCCCACCATGCTCCTGAATCTTATCGGCTCCACGGAGGGGCTCCCCCCATCCCCACTTCCCGCTGGCACAGCCCCATTTCGGTGCCTGCAAACAAGAGGGTTACGTGGGCAGCAGGTGTGTGCACCCGTGCCAGCCCCGGTGGGACGGTCCCCACCCTCCGCGTGAGTCACTGCCAGCACCAGACGCGCAGCCACGGCAAAGTTTCTTTACTGCTTAGAACAGTCCCAGTGGCACCCATGGCCCGAGGTCACCCTATGCACCACAGCAGCAGCGGGGGGCGTCGGGGCACCCCAGGGGCTGTGCACCATGTGGCAGCCAGCTTGCAGGGGCAACTGGCTGGGGCACCCCGTAAGTCGTAGAATTGTAGAATCATCAAATAGTTTGGGTTGGAAGGGACCTCTAAAGGCCATCTAGTTACACTCCAGAGATGGGCAGGGACATCTTCAACTAGGCCAGGTGGCTCAGAGCCCATCCAACCTGGCCTTGAATGTTTTCAGGGACGGGACATTGACCTTCTCTCTGGGCAACAAGTGCCAGTCCCTCACCACTTTCATTGCAAAAAACTTCCTTATGTCCAATCCCAATCAACCCTCCTTCATGTTCATATGAGTGGTCTTGAGCGGGCAAGCACAATCCTGTCCCCCTGCCACCGTGGGGATGCACTGGGACCTGCTGCCACTGCAGGACCAGGCAGCACGTGGCCTGTGCCACAAGCACCCTCTGGCTGCTGGCGCAGCCCTGTGCTGCCCATCCCCGTGTCCGTAGCTGGCTGGAGGAGCCGGGTGCTCAGACAATGCTGTGCCTCACGCCGGGCTCCAAGGGTGCCTCGAGGCACAGAGGGGTCCCTGCCGGGTGCCGGTGGCAGCACACGCAGTGCAGGAAGTCAGCGACGTTGTGCCGGAAGAGCTGGCGGCAGGGGTGCAGGTACTGGAAGAAGAGGAGCATGAAGTAGATGCCCAGGCAGTAGCCGAGGAGCAGCTGCAGCACCAGCAGGGCGGTGCAGACGTTCTCATAGACATCAGTCTTGAAGAAGTACCAGAGCATGACGAGGGCCGTGTTCTCGGCCAGCCGGGCCACGTAGTACACGGCCAGGCGGCCCCAGTTCTGCGACTTGTCGATGAGGTCCCGGTCAGCCAGCTTGAGCTGCACGGCCGACCAGCAGAACATGTTGATGCTGGAGTAGAGGAGGGTGAAGGCACAGAGCACCACCACCGTGCCCAGGCGGCTGAAGTTCTTCTCGATGTTGTCAGGCAGGCAGCTGCCGCTGCGCCAGAACTGCACCCAGGGCAAGAAGAAGACCACCAGGAGGTTGGCCAGGGCAATGGGGATGATCCAGTGCTTGAAGACGGTGCTGAAGAGCACGAGGACGGCGATGCGGGTGGAGATCTCCAGGCTGCGCCACAGCACGATGCAGAGGAAGGCCAGCGGCCGCAGCTGCACCTTGTAGTCGTCGTACTTGACCTGGATGGCCAGGATGTTGCAGACGAGTGCCCCGTAGGTGACGGACACCAGGCAGATGGCCATGAGGACGGCTGCAGAGGGAGAGAGCAGGGCAGTCAGGCAGTGCTGGAGACCACGCTGTGTCCAGCACCTCCACTGCCTGGGCTGCAAAGCATGGGGTGACAACTCCAGGTGGGAAACATGGAGTGTCAATCCTGGGTGAGAAGTGCAGGGTGCCAAAACACCTGGGCTCACAGCAGAAGGCTCAGCGTGAGCACTGCCGAACAGCTCCCGGATGGTGCTGACAGTCCCCGTGATGAGGTGGCTGTGGGGAAGTTGCTGGCAGAAGGAGGCTCAGAACCCAGAGGTTCTCCCTACACCAGTAAAACACAAGCCTTGGCCAAACTGGAGCCATTTCTGTGGCTGGACCATGCCCCAGCCCCCCTGCCCTGTGCAGGAAATGCTGCTCAAGGGTAAGCGGGGCACAGGCAGGGCTGCGAGGGCCCCCCTGCCTTCATCCCAGCCAAGAGCTGCACCACTGTAGCCCCAGAGGCATCCCAGGAGCCAGCCCCATCCAAGGGCTGCAAAGCCAAGGTCGTTTGTAGGGAATGCTGGCAGCTGCTCACATTCAGCACAGCCAGGAATACCATGGAGAAAAACAGAAGAGTGCAGCTGGTCCCATCCATGGTGGCTGCCAGCTGCAGGGCTGAGCTGACACTCCAGCTGCGAGGGAATCACCCAAAACACATCATTTGGTATTTACTTCCTGCATCTACTGCTAGAGCAGCACTGGCACTCATTCTTCCTGTGCATCTGCGACTCCCCAAAATGCATTTGCAGAGGGCTGTGGCAAATTAGGGGGTTCCTATGGGGCATCTCCTGTGCTCCCCTTTTCATGCACCTGCTGTGGGCACGAATGACAAGGTCTGGGCTCCCAGCACTGCTGGGAGAGCGGGTGGGTGAGGGCAGCTCCTTCACCCAGCACTGGAATTGGAATGGTGCAGGAGCACACCTGCATGCCCAGCTTGGTGCCATGCCAAAATGGGAGTTAAAAGTTTGCTCTGGCATACCCACCCCCAAGCACATAAACATCCTGGGAGCAGGCAAGGGAGCCTCAGAGTGGGAGTGCTGTGCTGGGAGCTCTGGCTGCTGGCAAATGTGCAGAAATAGATACAGTGGAAGGACCTGAGGGAAGCCAGAGCCTGTACATAGATGGAAAAAAATGAATGGAGACTGGAGCAGGCTAGGGCAGGGACCTGAGCCTCTTATGAGACATTGCACTGGGTGGATGGCTTGGTTCTGGAGGGCAGACAGTCACAAGCATGGGGCTGGGAGCAGAGCTCGGCACCTCAGTCATGCCTGCTCTTTCCCACTTCACATCACTGCAAGCAGGAAAGCAGAGAGCTGATGAGTGCCCAGCATCTGTGGGTTGTGCTCCACATTTAGGGGAGTGCAGTGGAAGCTGTGTCCCCAGGAATGACATTTTGGATTGCCTGGATGTCACATCAGCACAAGCAGCTAAGGAGCTGCCACCGCGCCCTGGGGGGGTTCCTGGGGAGCCCACGTGCCCCTTACCTCGGGCAACAGGGACGTACTTCTCCAAGACGCTGATGTAGAGCTGGAGGGTGAGCTGCGGGGTGGAGCCCAGGAAGGCCTGGATGACCGCCATGCGCTTGAAGGCGTTGCGGTGCGTGGCCAGGCGGCGCTCCGAGTGGCCCACCTCCTGCTCCATCTCCACCTCGTAGCCCTTCCGCAGCCGCCGCTTGCGGGTGATGGTGACGTAGGGCTCCTCCTCCCTCCCTGACCAGCAGTACACCAGCAGGGCCTCCACACACCTGAGGGGACACAGGAGCTGTCACCCTGCCAGCCTTCCTGCTGTCCACCACTCCCAGCACCTCCAGCCCCACCTTGCCTGCTGCTGGCCAGACCCCACTCCTGCTGAGTGCAGCCCAACTGTTTTGGGCAGCTGTCCAGCAGTGCTGTGGGCAGTCCCTGACTGGTCACAGCAGGACCATGGGGATGCCCAGTGGCTGCTCCTCTGTCAAGCATTCAGGGTGAATCGTGTGTAGCAGGGGGGCAACAACTGCTCCAGTGAGGGGTGAAACAGCTGCTGGAAGAGGTGCAGCATCCAGGGTACAAAGCAGGGACTCTGCTGGGAGCTACAGCTACAGGAAGGTGTTAATCACCCTTGGGTTCTGTTTTCCCAACTGGCAAAAACCTCTTCCTCTAAGCAGAGGCAAAAGAAACTCTGGAAGATCAGAGCTGAATATCAGAGTTTTCTTTGATCTCTCATCTTGAGCAGAAGAAGGCTTCCACACTTCCTCCCTGGTGGGGACAGCAGGAAGGAGAGCGCAGGGTGAAGCCGTGTGTGGCACGGGCAGATAAGGCAGCGCTTCCGCAGCCCCTTCTGTGCAGGCCTCACGTGTGGGCAGGGGTGTGACCTTCTGCCAAGCCTGCAAGGACAGGGGGACCCCCAGCCCCTCCACACAGCCATGGGGTGGGTGTGCGTGGCCAGAGGGGATCAGCTCGGCTCCTGCCTGGGGACCAGCTGGCTCTGGGACCAACAGGACATCATTATTTATGAGTGCTTATCAGGACAGCACAAACTGCTGTGTATCAAACCCAAAAGGAGTGAGGGTTTAGGATAAATTCTCTCGACAGATCAAACCAGCGCTCATGGCTCACTGCGAACTCTAATGGGAAAATAGTGTCATCCCAAAGGCCCAGCTTGAAGGGTAGTTCCAGCTGGCTCCCAGTGCCCTGCCAGATCTTCTCAGCAGGCTGGGCTCCATCTCCATCCCGAGCAGCCAGCTGAAGCAGCCTTCCCTGGGCAGCCCCGGCTGGCTCTTACAGGCAGCTGGGCAGCACCGTACCCGTCTCAGCCAGCCTCGGTTGGTGTGGTGAGAGGCACAACACTCCTGTGGGCCAGCACAGGCTAGCAGCACCGAGGCAAGGCCCCCCAGGTGGCTCTGAAGTTCAGACAGGGTGACAGGGACACATCTGGCGCACTGCTTGTTTCCGGTGACAGAGGAAGTGCAGAGCAGGCCACAGCGGTTTTGGAGCCCTGTGCACACAGCGAGCCCCAAAGCGTGGCTGCTGGCCTGCCCTTGGGGAAGAAGCCCCATGGAGATGGTGGCTTTGCCATGCCTCCCGCAGTGCCTTCTCACGGAGCAGGCTGCCCAGGGTGATGGCAGCCCGGGAGGCACCACAGCATTCCCAAGGAATGAGGGATCAGCTTGTGCAACATCCACCCACCCCCTCACTGTCCTCTTCCCAGCACAGCCCAGTGGCCCCACGACTCCCATGCCAGCCCCACTCCTGCACCTAGCTCTTCTCCTCTATGTCCCATAACCCCCTCTGAGTCCCACTCCTGGCCCTATGCAGGACACCCCAAGAATCCCACTATGTGCCCAAGAGCGTTGTCCAAACGTTTGTTGAACTCAGACAGGCCAGCTGCTGTGACCACTTGCCCGGGGAGCCTGTTTCAGAGCTCCACCACCCTCTCTCTGGGTGTAAAACCTTTTCCTGATATCTCGTCTAAACGTGCCCTGACTCAGCTCCATACCGTGTTCATATTCGGGCTCGAGCACCCACCCGGACTCCCATCCGTGCTCCCAGCACAAGCACGGTGATGGCAAAACCGAGAGGCTGCGTGAATGGCTGGCTGCCTCCCGAGCCCTGGGCAGAGCTTTCCCAGCAGCTGGGACACACCAGGCTGGCAGAGCCGCGTCCTGCCCGGAGCGGGGTCCCGCAGCAGGAGCAGCCGTGGCACCGCC
The DNA here is from genome assembly GCA_013398275.1 of Promerops cafer. Classification (NCBI taxonomy): domain Eukaryota; kingdom Metazoa; phylum Chordata; class Aves; order Passeriformes; family Nectariniidae; genus Promerops; species Promerops cafer. The sequence continues at coordinate 189,422 of VZSE01010661.1, read as the reverse complement.
GGCGAGCGAGTCCGGGAGCAGCCGTGCCGGGGAGGACGGACGGGACCGGCAGGAGCAGCTCCGGGCACACGGCCGCTCACAGACGGTCCCGGGGTGCCCGTCCTGCCCGGCAGCGCTCCCCGCTCCCACCCGGTGCCCGCGCCCCTGCCGGGCTCCGCGCACTGGGGCCGGGGGTGCCCGGGGTCCCCGCCGCGCTCACCTGATGATGGGCCCGAGCTGCAGCAGGTGCATGAGCAGGACGAGCGGGCGGTCGCGGCTGAGGTCGCGGTGCACGAAGATGAGGGTGAGCTGCACCAGGACG
>VZSE01010661.1:179008-189093 GCA_013398275.1 Promerops cafer | reverse complement strand
GGGCAGAGCACGAAGAAGATGGTGAGCGCCAGCCAGAAGCGGTCGTCGGAGTGGCCGTAGGAGAGGCAGAGCACGGCGGCCGCCGCCCCCTCCCCGCAGAACAGCGCCGTCGAGAAGACGATGCCGAGCGGCAGCTTNGGCGGCCCCGCACCGGCCCCGCCGACCCCGCGGCCCGGGCACCGCCCCGGGACCGCCCCGACGTGCCCAGACCCCTCAGCCCGGGCTCCACCGGCCAGGCATCCCCACCGGGTCCGTATCCTCCAGCCCGGGGCCCCAGGCTCCCGGTACCGCAGCCCTGCCCCGGCCACCACCCTCCTGCTCCGGGATCCCCTCGCTACTGTGCCCTGGTCCCCACCAGGTGTGGAGGTCCCTGCCCCAGGACAGCCCCACCTGCACCTCTGCCCCAACAGCCCTGTCTTGGAGCAGGATCTTCTACCGAGGGCTCCCCATCTCGGCAGGGAACCGCCTCCCCAGGACAGCCCGGCATGGCCAGGACCCACAGCCCAGCAGCCCCCGCAGCGCCCACCGGGACTCCCACTCCTCAGATGCAGTGCTGACAATCCCCATGCTACCCCTTGTGAGTGTCCTTGAGACTTCAGAGCCCTCCCCAGGACCCCCCTGTCAAGTCCAGGCCCAATCAATTCCTGGCAGTTACCAGCTCCCCAAGGTGCAGAAACACATGGAGGGTCCCTGCAGGGGAGAATTGTCAGGCAGCCCCAGGGACACTGGGGTCCCACTGTGGGGCAGGAAGGATGCCAGTGTGGGTGCCTGCCTTGCCTGAATCAGACAGCTGCCAGAGAGCTGCCTGCACCCACCAGCACCTCAGATCCGGGGCCTGACCCAGCTCCAGACCCAGAAATGGCACATGGCCCTGTGCTCAATGGGGCAGCATGTGGGAGGGAGGGTGTTGTCAAGGCAGGGAGCATTTTGGTATCTGGCAAGACAAGCTGTGTCAGGGACACCCTTCAGGTCCGGAGAGTGCCTGGTGTGTGTGGCAAGACCTGGGAACTATGTTACACGGGAGATGTGTCTCCTGTATCTTGGATGTTCCTGCCTCCAGCTGTGACCTTGTGCGACAGCTGAGCAAGAGTGCTTTTCCCATCACCTTCAAGGACCCACCCTCGAGATAAGGGGATATGTGGACTCACTGACAGAGCCAAACCTCCCAGCGCTCAGCCCCCCATCCCTCCTGTCCCACCGTGCAGTGGTGGGAACACAAGGCTGGCTGGGCTGCTCCCCGCCTCCATGGCCATGGGGGTCCCTGCTGTGCCCAGCACACGCTGCCTCCAGCACCAGCTCTGCCCGCCTGGCGGTGTGGGCACAGGTGGGATGAACACACGCTGTATTGCCTGAGCACCCACTGCCTGCCAGATCACTCAGTCCGGCCTGGGCACACGCTGCCTGCCTGGGACAGATGGGACAAGGCAAAACGTGTTTGACATTGGTCAGTTTTCCCCAGTTTAGGCACACCAGGAACTTTTAGGTAACTTTTGAAAGGCTCTCAGTGCTCAACCCTCGGCAGCCAGGCCAGCTCACAAGGAGGTGCCCACGCTAGCAACAGAGACCCTGTCCACTCGCCCGCCCCACGCAAGCTAAAAGCACAAAACCTCCCAAACCACGTGCACAAGGGTTGTCCCCGTGTCAGCAGGCTGGAAGCATTACCAGGGCTATCGGGCTTATCAGCATAAGAGCTGAGCATAAAACTGCCAGAGACTTTGGAGGCCATATCTCCCCCTGCAACAGCTCCCACACAGAAGCAATCCCTGTTCCTGCAGCTGCTCAGAGCTTTTTCTTCCAAGCTGAAGAGCTGCCCCGGGAAACCACAATCCCCATGAGCTCACGGGGACCGGCCTGACTGGCAGGGACAGGAGATCTATGTGTGACCACTCAGCTCTGGCATGATAGTTACATATTTTCAAGCTGTTTTTGGAAAACAGCCTCTCCAAAAAAAACCTCTGGCGGGGCAGAGGGTGAAGGCAGCAGTGTCCAGGCCGACTGGTGGCGGCGGCCAGCCAGGGAGGGAGCTGTGCACGGGAGCAGCTGTGCCTGGCTGGGTGCTCAGCCAGCGACAACACATCCTGTGGCACTGCCAACTGCACCCACGGCTCTACGTGAGCAGCAAGAGCAGCGTGCTGTTTGTGCCATTTATGCAACTTCCACTTATCCAAATTAAAAGCATCCCCCAGGAGTCTGGCAGGTCACCAAGCCCTCGGCTGAGCAATGCCTCGGCTTCGACTCATCATATTTTTAATTTCAGCTTCTCCTGCTTCATGACGAAATACTTGAGAGCAATTGTTTAAGCAAGCAAGAATTCCAGTCCTGTATCCATAAGCCCCAGCAGCCGTCAAGAGGAATGAAGAGACAAAGCCTCACAGCATTTTCCACACCAGTTATTATCCCATTTTCTGTCCCAAGCACGGAGCAGCAGGAGCTGTTCACGCTGTGAGTCACCTCTACAGCCTGACCCCAGCTGTCCTCAGCTCAGCGCTGTAAACAGCAGATAGACCATAAAAGTGATGTGGGTCACAGATAACATCAGCCAGAGCTCCAGTCCCACTGCCCTGCCACTCCCTGTCCCTGCCAACGCAGCGCCCACACCTCTGCCTGCGAGCCCAGCACAGCTGGGGCTGCACAGACACCCTGGGACACCACTGCCACAGAGAAACTGCCTGAGCCAGAGCTGCCACAGGCCAGCAGGGACAGGCCAGGCGCTGGGGACATCCTAGCCAGGTGTCCCCACTCTACAGTGGCGGCATTCTGGACCAGCAGAGCTGGTGGCTGCTGACTGGCCCTCACTCTGGAGCCTCCCAGAAGCAGAACAGCCCCTGGGCTGGTGGATGTGAAGTGACATGGAATCACAGAATCTCCTGAGCTGGAAGGGACCCCTGAGGATCACTGGGGATGCCCAAGGCACCACCTTGAGTCTCACTACCACGTGCAGATGTCGATTTTCCTGTCCCCACAAGTGCCTGTCCTGCCCTGGACAGCATCCCAGCTTCATTAATTTCTTAATCCCAGCCTTCATCATTTTTTTTTTTAATCCCGGTGTTCACACAGCACACTTTGCACAAAGGGCAGTGGCGGTGGTGGCCGCCCACTGTGTGAAACCACAGGGTTTGCTGTGCAGCTTTTCCAGCCCCTTGGATGAGCCAGGGCATTTGTGTGTGGGAGCCCGGGCTGTACGTGGGGTGGGAGCAAGCTTCCTCACCAGCTCTCAGTCTCAAAATAACCCCGTCTGCTTTACACATGCCTGCCTGGTGGCTCAGCTCCTGTAAAAGGAGAAGAGAAAATTGTTTGGAAAAGACAGGGAGCTCCAAGGCAGACTCTCAAAGAGCCCAGGTGGGGAGAGCTGCCAGCATGCTCCCCCAGCTCTCCTCTCTAGGACCCAGAGCAGACACCGCTCCCAGGGTGCTCGTTGGGACATGCCGAGAGTGCTCTGCTGCCTTCCCAAATATAGCCCTGCACACAGAGGTGGAGGCAGCTGCTCGGGGTGTGGGGATGGCCAAGCTCCCTGACTTCAGACCTGAAACCTCCTCAGGAACACACTCTGTGCTGGGGATTGAACATTCAGCTGGTGCTGCAGGGAGCGACAGTGGGGATGTGTTGATCCCCATGTGCTGGATGAAGTGGTGATCACAAAGTGTCCCCCAGCCTGACGGGTATGTGAGAAGGGGACACAGTTTTGTCCCCCCAGTGCAGCCACGCTGCCCTACCGGCAGGGCTGGGAGGTTCCCAGGAATCTGTGAGCTGGGAATCTTTTACTTAGTTTGGAAATAGCTTTGCAAATGACTGGTTTCCACAGCCTAAACTGTTTGGATTTTGCATTGCTTTCACAGTAACTCAGCTGTATTTTTTCCTGCCCCAGCAGTCTGTGGAATAGTTTCTGGTTGGGGAAATATTTATTCCATTTGCTTCATCATGCAACTGCTGCTTTCACCACTCCAGTTCCTCATCCAGCTTCACTCTGACCCTGCTGGGAGAGAATCTGGTATCTGTGCTGAGGACCTCATCCCTCTAAATCTCACTGGAGGCTGTGCTGAGCCCACTGGGATCTGGGCACGGGGCTCAGTGCTGCCAGAGCCAGGATGCTTGCAGGCACAGCACAGGCCATGCCAGCTGCCTCACGCTTCAATCCTTTAACAAGAAAGCAGAGTTACCTTTGGGTGCATTTATAGATCTTTGAGATAATTACACATTTTGAAGTCATGCCTCCTTGGCTACAGTCCCAGCACAGGCAGTGGGTGATGCTGTAACACTAAACCAGGCAGGAAGGGTTAAAATTACCTTCAATTAACTGATTCCCCTGGTCCCTGCTGTAAGAGTATACAGCCCTGGCAGAGTGCTAACCCAGCCAGGCTGCGCCTGCGTGTGCCCTGGGCATCCTGGCAGGCAGGAGGAACAGTTTATACTCTCCTGTCCCCCACGCAGGAAAGCAGCAGGAGCACCATAATGCTCTCAACAAAGCCACTGCAGGAGCCTGGGCAGGGCTTGTAGCCATCGCAGGGGCTTCCCAGAGCTGTGTGCATGGTGCAAGGAACAAGGAGGCAGCTTGTCCTGCAGCAGGGAGCCGAGCAACCAGAGCGCTCAGATCCAAGCCTCTCCTAGAAATTTGTGTATGCTTTGGCTGGGAAGCACCCTGCCAGGAACTGGGTGAAAAGCAAACAGCTCCCTGCATGCTTCCTGCCTGCCTCTGCATCCAACACGGGGTGATGGTATCGGTGTGGGGGAGCAAAGAACACCCTGGAAAAACCGTTCCCCAAAAGAGCTCGGGGAATGGTCGCCCAAAATGGTCGCATGGCAGTGGGGTGCAAACCATCCAGTCTCCCCGGTGCCATGCCAGCAAACCTCCGCGGTGCCCCAGTTCCTCTCCAAGAGGTCTCGGTGTCACAGGCTGTAAATATCCTGTGTTCCCAGGCTGACTGCAGGGTATTTGCCTGTAATTAGCTCTTGGGATTTGGGAGCTGGTGTGATCCGGGGTTATCGTTAGCCACCAGCGCTGTGCTGGGATTTAAAGGGACAATGCAGCTGTTTGCATACCTCCCCGCTCAGTGTGCTGTCATATGACACATTAAATAGAGAGATGAGTCTCTCCTCAAAGCCTGTGTGTGTCCTTGCCCACCACAGATCCCTTTCTGGGCAGAGTCGATGCAGTTCCAAGCAAACCAGAACAGCTTGCTAATATTTCTGCCAGGACTTTTTGGTCTTTGCCGTCATCCTGCCTTAGGGTCACCTCAGCCCAAGGCTCTCGAGGCTGCAGGCAGCCCCTATTGCTCTGCCCACTGTGCTCCCTTGCAAACCATCATTCCCCACGTCCAAGCTCCCCAGCCGTCCCCCCAGCTCTGCTGCTTGCCCCGGGGGTGTCAGGTGGGGTTCCCAGGGTGCCCGAGCCGGCTGGGGCACGTACTCACGGGGTCTAGTGAAGCCGAGGCAGGGCAGCCCGCCAGCCCGCGGCCATCTGCGCTTCTCCGTGCTCCCCGTGGTTTCGCCTCATTCCCTCTCCTGCGGCGCTCCAGCGGGCAGAAATAGCCCCAAGGCACGTGCTGCCTTCCGCGGAGCGATGCCAGGGGCCGGGCAGCCCCGGGCGCTGCCCTCCCTCGGGGGCTCCTGCTGGCTCTGGCAGCACTAGAGGGTCCAGCCCGGCACGGTGCCGGGGCACAGTCTGGTTATAGCTCTGGTGGGGAACATCTTCATTTATCTGCCAAGATAATAAATTCTGCCTTAGAGTTTCTCACCTGGCAACAGTCACCAAGGAAACGAGAATGGCTGCTGCGGTCCCCGCTGGCACCGCCTGGGGAGGCCCGGTGGTGGCCCTGGCAGAGGGTGTCCGGTGCACTCCGGCCGGCCGGCTGCGTGGGCAGAGGGCCAGCTGCCCACTCGTAACGTGAGTGCAGGCCCAGCAGAACACACATCGATGTGGGCTTGGCCCTCGTGCCGCCTCTCTGGAGCCGAGTGTGGGTTTCACCAGATTTGGGGTGGATTTTGAGGTTTTCCTGGGTGTTGATGCTGGTGTGCGTGCATTGGGAGGCGTGACCTGGAGCTGCCTCAGGCTCCTGGGGGGTTTCCCTGTCCCCAGCTCCGGTCTGACCAGGGATTTTGGACACTTGTTTTAAAAGCAGTGTTACCCAAGTGTTCAGAGATCTCTGGAAATCCATTGGTACCAGAGGGAGATCAGATCCTGCTGCCCCTCAGGAAGCTGAGCCACTGCCTCCAGGGCTGCCTGACACATGGCACTTCCCTATTTATAGCACCTGTGGTCATGTTAGAGCACATTCCCATCCCTGCTGGGCTGTCCCCCGACAGTGCCACCCCTAAACACAGAGGCAAGAGCTGACACTTGGAGCAAATCATTTCATCCCTCACACAGCTAATCCTGCAAAAAGCATCCCAGCCCCATGCTGTGTGTGAACCTGCCACGGCCGCTGCTCCCCGCAGGCTGCGGGCTCAGGCACAGGACAAACTGGGAAAGGCCATCAGGATGGGGACAGGGAGGTGCTGCCACTGCCCCGCCATCAGCAGCACAGGGGTGACCAGTAACCCCAAATACGGCATCTGGCTGTGAACAGAAACTTCATCAACCATTAACCACGCATGGCTGCCTGCCCCTGGCATGGAACTGGGGCACCTCCCTTGCCCAGGACAGGTGCCGAGCTTCCCAACAGTACGTGGGGCTGGAGAGAAGGGTGTGGGGCTGGAGGGAAGGGCGTGGGGCCGTGCCCATCCTGGGCTTGCAGCCCCGGGGCCAGGGCACTATCTCAGCATCTTTGGCTCGTGGTTGGTGCTCAGTTGGTCGAGGTGGTTGCTGGTGCTGGGTGGTTTAGCACAGACTGATGGGAGCCAGCAGGCTCCCTGTTTGCTCCTGGGTATGGCTTTTGAAGGATCTTATGGCTTTTTGAAGGATCTCATGTCTTTGTCCCTCTTGACTCCACTTCCCCCACCCAGAGCTCCTGCAGCTCAGACATCCCTGTGTGACTTCTCCTGCACACACATCAGTGGCAGCAAGCCAGGGAGGGCAGCTCTGGCTGGGAAAAGCAGCAGGAAACCTGAGAAGCAAGATAAGAGCTTCAGAGCTGAAGATCAAGGAGCTAGGGCTTTTTTTTCTCCACTCTGCCCTGTGGTTTGAGGGTCTCCACCACTTCCCTGCTTCCAGGCAGGCTCCTGCCGGGGCTGGTTGCTGTTTCTACCGCAGGGAGCACAGGACCTGCTGCCACTCCAGCAGTGCCTTGCTAGGGCACAAAATAAGTGCAGTGAGCAGTGATGTCCCCCAGCCCAGCTCAGAGGGGGCCTGGGTGAGCAGCACACCGTGAAGGGGATGCTCCTTGCAGGGGCTGCAGAGAAACATCCCCTCAGGGACCAGGCAGCGAGAAGCCGGAGATGCTGTTCCTTAGAGGAGCCCCTAATTCAGCCCACATGGGCTGCCAGGCAGTGTCCCCACCACAAGCCACTTCCACCAGTGATGGAGACACAAGGCTGCAGTGGCGTGCATGAGTCAGTGCCGTGTCACCCAGCGTGGCAGGCAGTCCCACGATAGCCACTGGGGTGGCCACTGGCCCGGGCCGACCCACCAGGATTAAGGAGCCTGCAGGAGTAAGTAATTTAAATCCAGATTAGATTTAAGCAGCTGCTACGCAAAGGGCATGTGAGCAGAGGCTGTGCAGTGGGGATGAGCAGGTGAGGTACTGACTGGCACCCCTGATGTGAGGGGCTGTGGCAGCAGGGTCTGGCCAGCAGGTCTGTGCCCATGGGGTATTGCCCAGAAGGACGGATTTTTTCTCCAGGCTTGGCTTGTGTGCACCAGACCGGAGGCAGCAGTGCTGGGCCGTGGGACAGGGCACCCCGGGATGAGATGGTCCCTGCCGTGAAGAGAGAGCCCAGGCAGGAGGATGAAGCACAGGGACACGCTGGGCTGCTCACTTCGTAGGTGCCAGAGAGAGGCCACCCCTCTGCGCAGGGCTGCAGACCATGTTCCACCTCTTCTCCCACTGCTGGTCGTGGCTGCAGGCCATCCAGGAGCCCATCAGGTAGGTCCCTGTGCCCACTCCCGGGGCTCCCAGAGGTGACAATATTTACCTGTGTGTTTATGAGTGGTGAGGGCACCAGTGTGGTGACAGGGAAAGAGAAGTGCCCATTGCAGGAACTGTCCCCAGACTGCTGAGCAAGGCACACTCCTGCCCCCGCAGCAGGCAGGAGCTGGCAGGCAGGGAAGCAGGCTGGGCAGGGATGCAATGCAGGGAATGGTTCCACAGGGATTCCAGCTCTGCAGAGTCAGCAGCTCCCCGAGAAGGCTGGGGAGGATGCACTGAAACACCTGCCTTGCTCACAGGTATCAGGACATCCAGGTTAATTCCCTGGGACAGCACTGCAAGGAGGTTTATGGTCCTCTCCCTCCAGAGAGGACACCTTCCCTTCTGTAATGCTGGAGGTGGAGCCGTGCCACCTCCACTGCTGTGCAGCCTGGTCTATATATTTAAGGAAGAAAATGGTATTGCAAATAACTGTAGTGGCTTGTCAGTGGCAGAGAAAATGTTGTCTGTGTGGCTCTGGTGGATCATGTTGCTGGAGAGTGGACAGAACTGTTTAGCAACAGGAAAAACACCTGAGTCCAGGCAGAAGCTCATAAAATTATCCTGGCAACCCTTCCCTACCTGTGTGTGCTCAAAACTTACTGCGAGGAAGGCGTAACCATTGACTGCGCATAAGGAAGAACCATGCTGGCCTGTGCATGTAATTGCTTAATCCTATATGATTTGAAAAGAAATCCTTGCCATAGGGAGCACCTTGAAGGCTCTGCAGGGTGGCTGTCCCACAGTGTTGAGGTGGCTCCAGGCACTTGTCCTTACCCTCTCCCATGCACCAGGGATTGTCCCTGCACTTGCCCCCAGCAAGTGTCACTGCCCCCAGTGACCTGTGTCACTGTCCTGCCTCTCTCCTGGCTGAAATGTAGCTGCCATGGGCAGGGCCCTTTGCCTGGGGGCCAGCGGTGGTCACTGCTCCCCAGGGAGCACAGCCTTTTTCTGGGATGCTCACCTGCTGTTGTTGCTCCCCAGGAAGGTGACCCTCCTTGTCATGGGGCTGGACAATGCAGGGAAAACCTCTGTCATCATGGACATAGAGAGAGGTGAGGAGCAGCACAACCCAGAGCCAGCCTCAGATGGAGGCAGCAGCTTCATGGTCCTTTGAAACCAAAGGACCAAGTCTCTGAACCGCGGCCGCTGTTCCGGGGAAGTGTGCAGGGCACCGGCCACGTCCCAGGCAGCCCTGGGAGCGGGAGTGGGGATGTGGCTGGGGCAGGAGGGGCACACGGCTCGGGGATGCTCCTGGGCTCCTGTGGCAGCTCTCTGCCCTCTCCACACGCGCAGCGCTGGCCGGGGAGGTGCTGCCCGGTGTGCAGCCTGGCCAGGCCCGCCTGCGGGTGGAGAGGTTCGAGGTGACGCTGGTGGAGCTGCCCGGGGCCCAGCGCTCCCGCAGCGCCTGGCGCAGCCACTACAGCGAGGCACACGGGCTCCTCTTCGTCCTGGACTCCGGTGACCTGGCACGGATGGAGGAGGCCCGCAAGGCCCTGAGCCGCGTGCTGAGCCATCCTGATGTCTCCGGGAAGCCGCTCTTGCTGTAAGATGGGGATGCAGCCTGTGAGGATGGGGGAGAGGGGCGGAGCTGGAACCTGTTGAGGGCTGCTGCGGGGATGTGGTGCCCAGGGAGCTGTCGGGGAGTGCGGGGACTTGAGGACCCCAGCAGTGCTTGGGAGATCGGGGCATCCGTGGAGAGGAGGTGAGGAGGGGGCTCCAGTGCCAGGTGAGGGCGGGGGCAATGCTTCACCTCATCGCAGCCAAACCGGCAGGAAGCACCCAGCCTCCCCCGCCGCCGCTCAACGGGGCACCGGGGCCGAGGTGACGGTGACGGCCGCTCTTCCCGTGCCCCAGGCTGGCCAACAAGCAAGACGCGGCGGCCGCGCTGCTGCCCTGCGAGCTGATCGAGCGGCTGTGCCTGGAGCGGCTGGCCAACGAGAACCGCTCGCCCTGCCGCATCGTGAGTGCGCCGCTGGCTCCGCTCCCCTCTCCGCGCTCCCGACCGCCGCGGGGCTGCCGCCA
>VZSE01010661.1:168367-178982 GCA_013398275.1 Promerops cafer | reverse complement strand
CCCGCCCGCCCGCAGGTGGGTGCGGGGCTCCGTGGGCGCGTGTCCCCTTCCCCATGCTCCCCCCGCAGCGCTCTCACCCCGCTGTGCTCTGTCCCACAGGGACCGGCCGCCCTCCGGGGAAGATGCTCGAGAGGGCGCGGGGAAGAACGGGGAGCCCCGGCCGGTGCGCCCCGTCTGCTGCCTCCTGCCCCTGGTGAGTGAGTGAGTGAGTGAGTGAGTGAGTGAGTGAGTGAGTGAGTGAGTGAGTGAGTGAGTGAGTGAGTGAGTGAGTGAGACCCCGGGATGGGGCGGGGTCGAGGAGGGGCTCTGCCACCGTCTCCTCATCCCCCTTTCCCTGCCCAGGAGGAGAGCACTAAGGGCCCCAGGAGGAGGAAGAGGAAGGTGAAGGTGAAGAAGAAGGGCCTGGGGCAGCCAAGCCCAGCCGAAGAGCCGGAGGGACTGGGAGTAGGGGGTGACAGCCGTGCAGGGGCTGCCGGGGGGCTGCTGCTCCCCAACAGGGTCAGGCAGGAGGAGCCCATACCCATCGGGATGGCCACCCCCCACCCAGGTGAGAGGGGACTGTGGGGAGCTGCCAGCTCTGCTGGCACCAGCACGTCAGGACCCCCAGAGCCACCCTGCAGGGAGGTTGCCAGGCCTGGCAACGTGACGAAATGTTGCACCACTGGTGCCCGCCACCTCCATCAGCTTTGCTTGCAGATCAGCTGAGTGCAGAGCCAGGTCACAGGAATCCAGAGGGGAAGAGGAGAGACTTCTGAGCATTTCCACAGGGGATGATGCACGGAAGCAATGGAGGGCTGCCACCAGCAGTCCTTTCAGCTGGTTTGGTGACAAAGCCACCCTTGCTCAGGTGTGTGGTGCCTGAAATTTTGTATTTCTCCATTCAGCACAGGGTGTGAAAAAGAAAAAAAAGAAGAAAATCAAGAATAAAATCAAGTCACGGGAACCTTCTCTGGAGCAGCAGTGTGAGGAGGTGTCAAGCACCTTTGGTTGGTATTTCCCAGGAGAGATTTTGCTGAAATCATCAGGGGTCTGGCCTGCTGGCAGTGGGCCATGAGCTGTGCGGGGACACTTGGCCATGGGGTGCTTGGTGTAGGGACACGGGCACAGGCAAGTGCTGCTGCAGGGCAAGGGCAAGGTGGGGGCTGCTGTGGAGGCAGATGCTGCTGCCTCTGCAGTGAGGTGGGACGCAGGGAGGCCACATGAGCACCCTGTGCTGGAGCCTGGGCTGTCCTCGCAGCCCTCTCAGCACAGGTTGCCAGTGGACCATGGAGCTGGTCCCAGGCCAGCGCCTGACTGCTTCCCTTGTTCCCAGATTTGTACCGCCGGGCGATGCTGGCTCTGAAGATGAGGCAGGAGCAGAGGAAGCAGCCATCGGCCGTCGCTCCCTGAGCAGGGAGGCACGGAGCACGGGGATGTGGTCCTGGAGGACCCAGGCTGCAGTGGCAGCGGGACCCACGCTCGTGCAGAGCTGCTGGGGTGCTTGGCCAGGGCTGGCGGAGCTGGGAAATGGGGCCTGGGGCATAAACAGCATCACTGTTCCCTGCATGGCTTGAGAACCAGCGATCCACAGGGCCAGCCAAAAGTCCCTTTGTAAGATGCCTCTCTGGCAGCCGGGCTGCAAATCCATCTGAAAAGGGAACAGCCGGCCCCTTGCCGCCCCCTGTTAGTATTCTGTGGAAGACTCCGTCTAAACCCGGGTTCGTCTGTGGAGGAGAGGAAGATCCGAGCAAACATCCCCGGGGAAAGCTTGTCTCTTGAACTGACCTGTGCCCTGGGAACGCTGTCTTCGCAGGTCAGGGGCTGTCCTGGCCCGTCAATCACTCCCTGCCGACCGCCTGGAACAGTCCCGTTCCCCGCTGCTGAAGGTGGGAGGGCAGTCCCAGGCGGTGTGCAGAGGAGCTCCCCCCAACCCTCAGCCACATCTGGCAGGGCTGGCAGGACCCTCTTCACACACTGGAGGAAGGTGATGGCCGTGTTTGTGCATCCTGCGGCCCGTCAGTGAAAATTTAAGTTCAAAGGCAGCTGGTGGCGGAGGTGCTGGAGGCTCCATGCCCAGGAGCGACCCTCCTGGCCCTGCCATCCTTCCAGCAGGACACCGGCGCTGGCAGCCCGGCGCTCTGCCGCCCCAGGTGGTCCCTGATGCGCGCTCAGCTCGGCTCCGATCGGGCCGAGCAGCAGCGCACCCGCGTGTGTCACACCTCCTGTGCCACCCGTGTCCGCGGAGCTGCGCTGTGCCGGGCGCCGGGCGGGCTCGTGCTGCCGCTCTGCAGGGCCCGGGGCCCGGAGAGCAGCCCTCAGCCCTGGAAACGTTTCCCCGCGTGGTTTTCTCGTGACACCCGCAACAAACAAACCGGAGCTGTGCGGTAGTCACCTCTGTTCCCGCGGTTGCTGATTAACCGGCGCTGCCTCTGCGGTCCAAAGCACGAAAGCCCTTCCCTTGGCAGGGCTGACAAGGGAGAGGAGAGAAGCTGGCTGCTCTGCCTTGCCAGCCTGCCATAAAGTTCTAACTGCCGTATCCAACTGTTGGTGACTACAAGGATTATTTGCAAATAAATTGTAAGTAACAGCAGCAGAAGTTAACACTGCCCTGTAAACGCAGCACTTGCAGTAACTCCTCCTCTCAGTCTGGTGGCGTTCCCTGTGATGTGGGTGCTGAGGGGTAAAGTGGGGACCAAAAACGAGATGGTGGTGAGTGGTACCCTCCCATGAATTTCGGGTTTGTTGGAAAGTGCTGGAGCTCCAAATGTGCTGAGAAGCAGGAAGCAGTGCCTCAGCAGCTGCTCTGGAGAGACACACTTTCTGGCTCTTGGGCATAGCATCAACAGCATTTTCTCCAGGGAGCCAGCTGGGTGACACAACCCTGCTTTGCATTTCAGCGCTTGGATATTATCTAGCATATCCTTCTTTTCCAGTTTCCAGAGAGGCTGACTCAGGAGCATCAGGGTAGGCAAAATATTGTGCCTGGTCCCACCAGCATTGTGTGGTGCCTCAGCCTGGGCTGTGTCTGCACTGTTGTAAAGTGGTGTGTGAGTTCTGCATTTCTGCAGCTCTTGATGTTGCTTGCTCACAGACCCACGTCTGCCAGCAAGGTCAGCAGCAGCTCTCTCCACAGCCTGGGTCCTTCTGAGCCTGAGGGATGGGGAGATCGAGAGATGGAGGGAGGGAGGGAGTCTGTACTTGGCCAAAGCTGATGACTGTTTGTGTGCTGCCAGGAGGAGATGAAGAGATGTTTCAGCAAGTGCGTGTGGGAATACACCTCCTACCTCCTCATACCAACGTTGCTTTGCACAATTGCATTGTTTCCTGGTGCCTGTTATCACTATCAAAATTAAAATGTGTGGGCTGGAAGTTGAAGAGTGAGACTCCTGCTCTTTAGTGAAGAGCACTGCTTGGTCAGTGTTAAAAACACTGCCACGTCCCCTGTGTACAGGACACCACCAATCTTTCCAGGCAGCAGGAAGACCTGGAGGAGAGCCTGTAAGATGGGTCCATGTGCTGAGGCTGTCAGCCCCTCTAGTTCCATCCATGACCCTGCTGTGCTTTCTCCAATGTCATTAAATTTCACTGTCTGCACACTGGCTGGGCTTAGCCAGCAACTACACTTTATGTTCTAGCCCCTCCTGGCTCCACTCTACCCCCAGAAGAGGATGAGGAGGGTGATGTTGACTCTGAAATCTCCTCTGCGAGCCCTGGATTTGCCCACACACGGGCAGGGCAGGAGGCTCCCCACGGCCAGCTGTTGCTGAGAGTGCAGGCATTTCTGCTGCTGTGCACCCACTGTTGTGTTCTTAATAAAAACTGAACTGTGTGCTTTTCCCTACATTAGTGTTTCCGGGGGAGTGGGAACCATTGTGGATTTCATAATCATTTCCAGGGTTCTGATGGGGACACCCTTTGGGAATCAGCCTCCCTAGCACCTGCAGTGAGGATGCCCCGTGCCCCCAGGGGCAGGGCAGGGAAGGTGAGCCTGCTCCTGGGGTCTCCGTACATCAGGGAGCTGTGGGCTGGCAAAACCCATCAGCAGCCAGGCCTGACAAAGGACAGTAACTTAAATAAGAGACGGATTTGTGATGTGCAAAAAACACGGCAGCTCTTTGTTCTTCACTAACCCAAATTCACAGAGGAAGGAGCCAGCCAGTGGCTTTTGAGAGCGTCTCAGACATTGGAATTTGAACACTGATTTAGGGCAGTAAAGGGAATTAATTGCAGGTGATCCAGGTTAATGGGTGTTTTGCAAGGCAAATGGAATGGGGCACATCCTGTGGGGCACCTGCAGGTGACTCTCATTTGCCACCAACCTATCTGTAAACCCCATCACCTGTCCTGGGGCATATAAACAGCCAGAGAAAGGGCAGGGGGTTCCTGGGGTACAAAGCCTGGGGTTTGGGCTGGTGAGGGGCTTTCACTTGGAGCTCTCTTCTCCCTGCTTCGTGACAAAAGTTCAAAAATTAATTAAAATAAATCTCTTACCTCACCACAGGCTGTGGGGGAAAGGTGAGCAGCCGTTGCTGCCTTGGGAGGCACGGCCAGGGTGTGGGGCTCCTTCCCATGTCACGCTGTTGTCTGAAAGCTGCTTATAGTGTGTACAGACCTAAATAAACATGTATAAAAAAGGTAAGTGGATTTTTAAACCTTGGAATGGGTGTTAGGGTTGATAAAGGCCTGGGGTGGGTGGTTTTTTGTACTTGAGAAGCTGGTTGCTATGTACACTTTCTCCTGCTTGCAGGTCCTACCCTCTGACTAACTTGGGTGGGCTGGGTACCAGTGTGCTCTTGTGGAAGTTTCCCAGCTGAAAAAATGAGTGTTGGCAAGTGGCTCAACTTTTTTTAGATGAGCACGCCAGGGTCTAGGTGATTTTCAAGAGATCATTCAAAATATTGCAATATATGTGATAACAGGCAACTCTCAACATGTTGAGTAATGAGCAGCCATGCACAGGGTTTCTTTTGGATGTTTTATCTGTTGTAGACCCTCTGTCGTGTTACACTAAAAATGAGATCTGGAGTGTTTGCTGTCATGTATGCTGAAAAAATGTTAGAAAAAATAAGGCTGAATCTGTTGAGAGTAACTCCCTAAACCTCTTTTGGTTGTCATGAAGGAGACTTTGTAAGAAAGGAGAAGACAAAGGACTGGAAAATGAGAAACTATGGAACCTTTCCCTTTCTGTGTTAAATGAGCCTTGTTGGAGACACAGTTGCTGGCAGAAGGAAGAAGAATATAATCAAATTTATTTAGTAGATGTTTTTGTCTTGGGGCACCAGGAAATATGCTGGAGTTTGAGGTATATAGATTTGTCCCATCATGTACCAAATCTATTTGCTGGGTTTTCCCCCTTTGAAAAAGAAAAAGCCTTCTTTTTAAAAAGGGAAATTTTGTTAACCAGAATTGGTTTTCTCTTTCATAAATTACCACTCTGTAAGTTGCTGCATATTTGAATAGGTTCTTCCACACTACAAGGAGAAAGTGCCTCTTGAGAAAGACTATCAGTGTATTAATTAGAAGGGCTTTTGTTACAGGGTATCTCTGGATGTGGGATCAAGATCCAATTTATCAACAAAAATTTGTCATTTAAAAGTCAGCTGCAGCAATCAGAGCTCAGGCCTTGTCTGTGAGAGAACTTTCACCTTCTTAGACTGCACTTATATTTTAGTGCAGCTGAGTTTAGCAAGACTGCAGCCCAAACACCTGACCTGGTGGAATAAATCTTGCTTGCTACCCAAGCTCTCATCTGATTAGACCTTCTGCCCCACCTTCCATGCTCAGCTGTGGGAGAGGTTTGGGGGTGATTTTGTAGGGTTTTCCTGTGTTTATTTTTTTGGCTGGGCTTGTGTTCATAGATTGCAGGTACAGTTGCTGCAGAGGCTTGCAGCCACCAGCAGCTGAGCTCTGCTCCAGCAAAGCAAGCTGCAGGTGGGGGGATAAAGTGACTGAAAATGCACTTGAGGGGTGGAGAAAAGCAGGTGCACATCCCCTTGTGTGATGGACACTGCAGGGTGGATGCCACTGCTGAGTCAACTCCGGAGTGCTCAGTGCTGGCTCTGAACTTGCCTCTTCCTCCCTTTGCCCAGGAAGGCTGGGGAAGGCCCAGAACGCCCTGGGAAGTCCCTGCTGCAGGCTGGCATCACAGGGCAAGCCCTAAAGCCAAGGCCCATGTTTTGGGCACGGGTGTGAGGCAGGACTTGGGGAACTGGTGCTGCCAGGCCCTGCTGATCCAGGGGACTGGGGTGGGATGCCCAGGCTCCACGGGAGGTGTGGAGGCAGGGCTCTGTGCACACCCTCTGTGGACAGCTCCTGGTTCCCTCCCTCACGGGTGCTCTGCAAGAGTGGTGCAACCCCTCCTCCATCACCCAGGCACAAGGCAGCACTTGCTGGCCACTGCCAGGGGAAAGCTGCTTTTGCCAGGCAGATGGGCATGAGGGGAGGATGAAATCAGCACCCTGCCCTGCAGAGGGGCAGTGAGCACTGCCAGAGGTGCCAGCAGCTACAGGCCACAGGTAGGACTCCAGCAGATACAGAATTTGGGGGGCTTTCAGAAAGTGAGCTCCTGGTCCGGTGCCTGCTGGTCACCCTGTGCTGCCAGGGTACATTTGAGAGTCTCAGGTGTCCACAGACAAGAAGTCTCTGTTGGAATCTGCTGGCAAGAATGCTCTCATTTTTTATAAAACCTGTTTCACCAAATCAGTGAAGGATTTGTCCCATTCAGGAGAAGTGAAGGAAAAAATGTTGTTAGCATGTCCTTGGCATTCCCCCGGTGATGCTGGCACACCGTGGTGCTCCTGTGGATCACGACAGAGCCCTGCCTGTCCCCTCAGCCTGCTGTGACTGCAGCAGCCCTGAGCATGAGCTCACTGCCCCGGATGGAGGTGGCCCTGGAACGGTTGTCAGGGGGACAGGGTGGCCCCAGAAGTGGGTGGCACTCAGCAGCGAGTGGCTTTTCCCGGATCCTCTTGCCCGCTGTGAGGAGCAGCAAGTCAATGGGCAGGTCGTGCCCTAGCAATAAATTAGCTGTCAACCTACAGGCTTGGATTAACGAGACCTGCTTCAAGCTGTAGCAACTCTAAAGATAAACCTGTAGTACCCGCCGGGCGGTGGGAAGGACCTTGATGCGATGTAATACATCTCCATTGCCTTCATACGACATCGGATATTACAGAAATCCATACAATATTTGGAAGACGTAGAAAGCCGATTGCTTGTTTTACAGACAGGTCTTTTTCCTCCAACTGGCCGCACGATGGCGGAAGAAGCAAAGAACACTGCAAAAATAAATGTTTAAATGAAAAAACCCACCATCCTGCCGTGGTACTGCCAGGGACCGAGCTTCGAAAACCTCCATCGCTGGGAACAGCCAAAACAAGGACAGGAAAACTGTTCTGTGAGAGGGTTTAAAGGATTTGCCCAAGCTGCGAGGTGCTCAGGGCAATCCCTCGGGCCGCTCCGTCTGTGCGCTGGCTGCAGTCTGCCGAGCGCTTGGCCGATGCACTGGGTAGCTCATTTTTGGTGCTAATCGAAGCGGCGACGGACGCCGGCCAAGCTGTGTGGTGCAAAATTCTCCCCCGGAGAGGGAGCTGCCCCTTGCGGTGCCCTTCGCTGGGCGTGGGACGGAGCCCCCGCCGGCTCCGTGCAGCCCCCCGGCGCTGCCCCAGCCTCCGCACGGCACCGCCTGGCCGTGGCTTCCACGGGCGCGTTACAAACAGGTCTCCCTCCTGGAGACCCGAGAGCTGATGGAATTGCTACCAAGTCAGCAGTGGAATCGTGCAGGCTGTTCCGGGCTGTGGAAAAAAGCCCAGTCAGGGCTGTTTGCTTCCTCTCTGCGGGGCTGGTTTCTGCTGAGCTCGGGTTTTGCTGCCCCGAAGCCACTGTGTCAGCAGCAACGGGGGGATGGCGGCTGCCTTGGTTCTCCGGTGAAACCCTGCCTGTGCCTCTGCGGGGCTGAGTAAGGAGATGGATCGAAGCACTCTGGTTCACAGCAGACTATGGCTCTGCTCCGCCTGAGTTTGGCAGACCAGGCACTCACCTGTAGCTCTTCCCAGCTCTGCTTGGACCCATTTCATCCAGGAGCTCCCTGGAAAAGGGTCTCTGTCCCTGTTGGCAGTGCATTAAAGCTAATTATCTAACGTTTAATTCTGTAT
Organism: Promerops cafer; assembly: GCA_013398275.1. Classification (NCBI taxonomy): domain Eukaryota; kingdom Metazoa; phylum Chordata; class Aves; order Passeriformes; family Nectariniidae; genus Promerops; species Promerops cafer. The sequence goes on along the minus strand of VZSE01010661.1, from coordinate 170,850 downwards.
CACAGTCCAAGTCTTGCATTTTGCTTCTGATCCCAGCAAACTTTAAAAAAATTAAGACATCAGCATTTCAAACTAAACTGGGTAGGGGCTGCAACTTGTATGGCACAGAAGTTTTAAGGACAAGTGCAACTGTATGAGTTCTCTCTTCTGTTGTTGAGACCAATTCTCCTGATCAATTAATTCAGGTGAAAGACGAGGAGCAACTGTGCCTGTAGCAATATATTGAGGAGAAGAATAGAGCTACCTTTCTGTGGGCTGGGTAAGCCAGATTGCCTTGGCCTTTGGAAACAGGCAGGTTTGGAAACAGGCTGCTGGTTCACTGGGCATGGCTGGTCTGTTCAGCACCTACCACTGAGCCCTGCAACAGGAAAAATGTCCGAGAACAACAGCTCCCTCTTCTAGCCAGCACAAACAGCCTAGAAAAACATCAGGGAAGTACCCAAAAAGCAAGAAAAAGCTGCAGGGTAGCCTTGGTCTAACTTCAGTTCTCTGCTGTTTTGTGGGGGAGGGAACTCCACAGCCAAACTGGTTAGACGCTATATGAAGATGTTTAACAATTGCTATTCATTATTTTAAAATGCCTGGCATTGTTTGCTGGTTTCCTCTGTTGTGGCTAGGCCTTTGTGTGGAAAGGTGAGTAACAGCACAGCTGCACAGGGAGTAGTGGGAAGGCTGCACCTGGGATGCACGTGAGGGCTGGCTGTGCCCTCGGGAATGCTGCCTCCTCTGCAGGGATGTGGCAGCCTGCACTGATCCATCTGCTTGCTGCCTTGGCAGAAGTGGGGTTAAAAAACCCCCACAGGCTCCTGCCTGCCCGACACCTGACTTCTATTTCGGTGCTGGGGCAGGCTTGGATGTTTCACACTGTGTAAAACTGCCAGACAGTGGGTGCTTATGTGGAGCACATGTGACTGGGCTTAGCCTTAGTAAAATCAATATGATGCTATTTTCACTTTAAAAATGCAAAGTGAAAAATCTGTCTGTTTTCCAGGTCTCTGGAAGCTGCCAGTTGCTCTCCAGGCCCAGTTGTGGTGCCACAAGGTGAGTTTTGCTCAGTTTCCAGGAAGAAGCTGACTTTAAAACGGGAGCAATGCAAGCTGCTGAAATGGCAGTGGCACCTGGGCGCTGGGGTGGAGGAGCCTGCCTGCTCCTGAAGGTGTTTGGAGCTGTCAGCAAGGGACAGCACCAGGAAAACTCCCTGCCCTGTTGCAGAGGGTATTGCTCCAGAAAAGGCTGGTTTATTACTAGGCAATAGTGATGTTGAAAGTATAACAAAAACATGTAGGTTTTGTTAGGCTACATGTCATCTTTTCCAGTTTTGGTGGTTTACATTAATACTCTCATGCTCTGTGCCTGCTCGACTAGGAGAAGCTCCCTGCAGGAAGCATTTCAGGTGAGTTTTCCTTCCCCTCTTGCACTGTCCCAGCCGGGGGAAGGGGGTGTGTTGTGTGCTCAGCCTGAGAGCTGGGGGAAGGCTGGAGGCACCAGGGACTGCTGGGCAGCTCTGGGCTGAGAGGCTGCAAAGCTGCCCTGGGAATAGGCTGGCCTGGCTGTCAGCTGGCTGAGCCACACATGGCAGGAAGAGTTTCTGGTGGGAAAAGTACCCAGAGACTCTAAACAGCTTCTGTGGTCAGTCATGACTTGGGAAAAATGCTCCAAGGTGTGTTTATGTTGGCTGGTTGAGCGTGGTGCCCGTGACTGGGCTTCTGCAGCAGAGGGGGCAGGACTGTGTGCTTGCAGTCCAGAAAGCCAACCCTGCCCCGGGCTGCATCGGCAGCAGGGCAGGGAGGGGTTCTGCCCCCTATTCCACTCTTGAGATCCCCACCTGCAGTGCCACGTGGACCTGTTGGAGCAAGTTCAGAGGAGGTCATGAAGATGCTCTAAAGGCTGGAGCATCTCTGCTATGGCAGCAGGCTGAGAGCTGGGGAAGAGATTCAGATTGTGGAAGAGAAGGCCCTGAGGAGGCTTTAGAGTGCCTTCCAGAGTCTAAAGTGGATGCAGGATTGCTGGACAGGTACTTTTAATGGGGCATGTAGTTATAGGACCAGGGGGAATGATGCTTTGGGCAGGTCACACAAGGGGTAGCCCTCTTTAAATTGAAAGAAGGCAGGTTTCGATTAAATATTAGGAAGAAATTCTTCCCCCTGGGAGTGTCCTGGCACAGGCTGTCCAGAAAAGGTGTGGATGCTCAAGGCCGGGTTGGACTGGGCTCGTGGAAGGCGTCTCTGCCAGGACAGGGGGTGGAACGCGGGGGTCTTTAGGGTCCCTTACACCACAACCCGTTCTACGCCAGTGACACAGCAGAGGGGCCCTGCGGCAGGGACGGACTGCGCACGTGGGGGCAGCGGGGAGGGGACGGCAGGGCTCGAAGCGCGGCGGGCCGAGGCTGTCCCCGCTGCCCGTGTGTCCCCGTGTGTCCGGCGGGCCGAGGCTGTCCCCGCTGCCCGTGTCCCCGTGTGTCCGGCGGGCCGAGGCTGTCCCCG
>VZSE01010661.1:109190-167647 GCA_013398275.1 Promerops cafer | reverse complement strand
CGGGGCGGCGGGCGGGGAGAAGTTCGCTGTTAATCTCTCTTTGCCTTGTGCTGGGGTTATTTTCCCGCGGGGGCTCGGCGCGGGGCGCATCCCCCTCCCCGCGGGGTCCGCCCGCGGCCCCGGCCCCGCAGCCGCGGCTCCGTGCGACGCTGCGAGCCCTCCAGAAGTTGCCTTTGCTGCCAGAGCCCAAACCGTGTTTTTTTTCCTCCCCAAACCGGTCGGCGGGGAGTTCCCCGGCCCGGCCGCGCGCTCCCCGAACCGCGTGGCTCTTCCTGCCCCGGGCGGGATGCGGGCTCTGCCCCCGCCGCCGCTCCGCCAAACCCATCCCGATCCCTTCCCGCTGCCACATAAGCTACTTGGAGATTTCACCGTGACCTCACTGCTTGGCCTGAGCTCTGTAATTACTCATTTTTTCCTTTTCCACAGCAAATGTGGGAAAAACCAGTGTTTTAACATCATTTCGGGCGCCGCTGTTTATTCAGCAGTGTCATTGATTGCGCAGTGCGTAGTTAGCAAAGTTCCTGGAGTTCAGGCGGTGGTGTGCGGTGTAGCACAGCCCAAACACGCTGGGAGGCTGCGGAGCCGCTTCCCGAGGCACACCCGGTTACCTGCCGGGAGAATGGGCTCTGCCCGCAGGGCCGGAGCCGCCGGCAGACGCGCTCTCGTGCTCGCTTCTGGGTTGGAGCGAGATACTTGTGCCAGATTTTCCAGGCTTGTAGCACAAGGGACTCCAAATCTCCTTTTTAAGTCTCGAGGCAGCTCTGCAGAGCTTGGCGGGGAACGGTTTGGTTTTGGGGTGGTTTTCCCGTTTGTAGGCTGTGTTTGTGTTGCAGGCTCCGGGTCAGCCCTGTGGAGAACACACCTACCGCAACCATTGTTTTGCAGCCTCGGGGGCAGATGGAGTGAAATTCGGTGCCCTGAGTTTCTGGCTTTGATGCCTTCTGAGTTCAGCTCTGCCCCGAGTGCTTCCTACCCCACCCACCCTAGCAGGAGTTTTTGTCCCAGTCATGTCGAGAGGCATTTGCGGTTTGAGGCATCTCCAGCAGTTAAAAGCTTTGCGAGGTGGCCGCTTCCTGTAAGCGGGTAACTGGAGGTGCCTGCCTGGCCTCGGGATCCAGCTCCCTCCTCACTCGTGAGGAGCAGTCCCTGCCCTGCCCGGGGGTCCCACACAGTCTCTGTCGCCTCTCTCAGTCCCTCGGTGTGGGGAGGGGACATTCAGTGCTGCCGGGCTGTGGTGTCCTTCGAGGTGCAGAAAAAACGTCCCGAGCACAACCCAGGTACTTGTACACGCTTTGTGGAGGGCTGAGCTGTTGCAGCACCTGTTTGGAAGGGTAGAGGTGGTTTTCTGGCTAGAGGGACAGCTCTGTTCGGGGACCAGGATAGAGTGCCAGGTCATCTGCAGCGTTGGTGCGTGGGTTTAGACGTTGTTTCCACCTCCCGGCTTTGCGAGCAGCATTTCGGCAGCGAGGAGCTGTTGTTATCAGGCTTGTGCAAGTGCCCGGGTCCCCCCATATCAGCCTTTGGCTGATAGAGCAGCTCCTGCCGTGCTGCTGCAGCTCTGCCCTGTCCCCAGCCCTGCAGGGTGCCACAGTAGGCTTGGGTCAGTCCTCTCCCTCCTGCTCCATGGAAGGAGAGGGCAACTGATGCCAGTTTCTGTGGAACCATCCCCGAGGTGCTCTCTTGCCCTCAGTCCTGGATGAGAAGTGCTGGGCTTCAAGGGGTGCTCATCTTGTGGCAGTGGCACTGCAGAAATTCACTGCAGTTATTAAAGGCTGCAGACTTTCTGACACTTAAGACCCCATAGGGCTACTCAGACACATTATAACCTCTCCACTGTGTGGTCTGTGCCTGAGGCTCATAAATACCAACAGATATTAAAAATCCTGTTTTCAATTGTAACTCAAGCTTAGGCACAATGGACGTGGCTTGCCCTATCAGCATAAGTGTTTGTGGCTCTGTTTTTCCCTCCTATAAACTCTTACCCTGGATAGGGTATGCAATGGGATGGTCAAAAGAGCAAGAAGGGTAGAGTGGTGCTTGTGGGTCTGTATAGCTACCTGGGGGTACAGACTGATGCTCTGCAGAAACAAATTGGATTCTGAACTTTGATTTGCACCACTGAAATAATCCCTGTCAAAGGAAGAGTGTGGCTGGGATCACTGCGGGGAGGTGGGATTCAATTGCCATGGTTAATCCACTTTTAGGAGATACTGTCAACTTGAAATATAACTTTATTTCTTTTTTGGAAACAGATTCTAGCAGTGGAGTCTTATTTTTAGTCTCCTGCTGCTTGTACGGGTGTTGTGGGGAGGATGTGAGAGTGGAGTGGGGAAGTGTATGGATGTCCAGGGGAGAGCTGGGGTCACTCTGCTGGGCTGGGCTCCTCACTGGGCTGGGGTGAGCACTGTCCACTCCTGCCTCGCTGGGAAGTGCTGGTCCCTGTGCTGTGCATCAAAGACAGTGTGCTTTTTCTCGTGTATTGCTCTGCCTGTATTCTTTGGGAGAGTGCAGACAGCTGTACCCTGGGGCCACAGCTCTGCACCACAGCTCTGCCAGGGCTGCAGGGCCTGTGCCCACTCGGGCTGGTGTAAGAAATAAGGGAGAAGTGCAGAAAGAGATGGTACTGATGCCCTCATTGTTTTCAGTTTTCCTCCCAATTTGCTTTTATTTAAGGCCAATCTGGAAGTGAGCCCTGGGAGCTGTGACCCTGCTCACGGTGCAGGAAGGCTGGGATGGTGGGTGAAGCACCCGAGGGTGCTCTCCCTCCTCTTGGGATGCCTGGTGCTGGCTGAGCCCCTGGGCTGGTGCTCGCCTGTCATGGTGCTCTGTCCTGGGTCTCCTGCCTCCGCAGTCAGTGCTGTTCCTTGCTCTAGTACTCTCCTGTTTGTGTTCCAAACCTAGGATAAGTGAGAAAACAACAAACACTCTGTAATTGGGAGCAAAATTCTTCCGAGTGTTTGTGCAGCGTGTAACAATAGGACCTTAGTTGTGTTACTCCAATTTAATTAAATACCTTGGGGCCTGATCCTCTTTGCAGCCCGTGCCCTGGTAAATCCGTGGTGTTTGGCGAGTGCTGGGCTTGTGGTGAGCTGCTGTTCTCAACGCTGTTTGCTTGGTGTTGGGGAAGAAGGTGCCTCTTAGATGGGCGTGCAGTGCTTGTCCCTGGGCTGGACCCCTGTGGCTCTGTGCCTTGTCACGGGCTGCAGTGGGGTTCTCTCGCTGGGGTCTGCACCCCTCCTGTGCAGCTGCCAGCAGTGGGGGTACCCCCAGCTTGGTTATGGGGCCCTGTGGGGCAGGTCCTGCCTGCAGCTCTGCAGGAAGATAGCCCACTGAGATTCAGATGGCTGAAAACGGGAGATGGCCCAAAGTCGCTTTTTAGGTGGGAAGTAAATTCCCCACTGGCCCTGGGGAATGGGTGAGAAGGGGCAGGGGTGGGTGGGGAGAGCCCCTGGCGTGCACTGGGCAGTGTGGGGCTGGTCCCTGCCCATCTCAGGGGGTGCTGGAGTATGGCCCGTGGAGGGTGTCCAAGGCTGCGCTGGAGGATGCTGATTTACACTTCCATCTTTAGGATGTGCAGCAAGTGTGTAATAAAATCTATATTTGGACACAGAGCACATCTGTGATTTTCTTTCACACTTGTTTTTTTTTTCCTTAGAGTGTGAACCAAACAGTGTGTGATTGCAGTTCCTATTCCAATAATAAAGATGATTACAGTTAGGAGTCAGAAGCTGTGAGGGTTGTCTTTCCCCCCCAGTCCAGCCATGTTAACACCTGGAGAGTGAGGCTGTGTGTCAGATACCTTGTACCTGACTGCCAGCTTCTGCAGGAACTGTTCTGCTTTCACTGATGTGACACAAACCTGTGAGCAGCAAAGGTTGGGGCTGGGGTATCTCTGTGACACCAGGTGGCAGTTCTGCTTGCAGAAATCCCACACTTCAAAAGAGTATGGATTTTAATGAAGCCACTTGAATTTTTCATGGAAGTTGCTGGAATTTTGTTTTGTAAGATGTGTTTAGCATGAGAGCAGCATTCCACGTGCTCAGGCCAGTTCCCCTGTAGCAGCCACAGGGCAGCCCATGCTTGACCACAGAGAAGTCAAGGGAGGCTCACATAGGGAAGCTGGAACTGCAAAAAGCTTAGGGCTGCAATCCCCTGTTGGTGCTCCTTCCCTGGAAAATGGGGACACAGGGGTTTCTCAGGTTCTGGGGGACATAACGGCTTCTCAGATTGCTGTAACCATTTCCTCTTCAAAGTCTCCTAACTGTAGCCTTATTCCCAGAAATAACTCAGCCATTTGGCTAAAAATAAATAAAAATCAAACAACAAACTTGGCCTGGGATAAACAGCTGCATGGAAGCATTCATGTGTGGAGTTTAAGTTTGTGGAAGTCGGAAATGGTTGTAGGGAGGGCTGGAAAGCACCAGTTAAACATTAATTGTAAGTGATGCTGCTGATGAAACCTGTGGCATGCTGCAACTTCTCTGAGAATAACGAGCCTTGGCTGTATTTTCTTCTTCCCTCCATGCCACTTCTGTCCCCAGCTGGTATTTTGCTAAGAGTAATGATGATTGTCTGGGCTGTGTGGGAAAGGTTTGGAGCTGCAGCTGAAGACATGGCAATTTGCTTTTAATAATAAAATTTGTAAAAGCAAACAGGACACCTATTAATAACAAGCTTTTCAGCCTTGCCTTTAATTTCATCCTGTTGCCTTTGGTTTATGCATTTCCTTTCTGATTAAAACTGCTGTTTTCTGGCTGTAGCTGTCTCTAGTGGAGAGATTTATTTCTTCAAGTGTTAGTTAAAAGCAAAGCGGATGGAGAGCATTCACGGTGTCTGTAAGTCAGACAAAACCTTCACACCCAAATTAGTTGTCTGCCAGTGATCATGTTTCTAGCAGTGCAGGTTTGGTCCCTAGGAGCATCTTCCTCCCACAGCACCATGCTTGCATCTCTTATCCCAGATGTGTAACGCCTTGCACTGTGGGACTGTGCTCCCTTGGGAGGTTTAAACCCACTACCTTGGCTGAGAAAATGCTGGGCTGGCCAAGTGGGGAACACCTCTGTGGCCGAGATGTGCCTGCAGAGGAGCTGGCATTGCAGGGGTAAGGGAATCACTGAGCTGGGTGCCTGGAAGGGGGAATTTTCCAAGCAGCTTGGACACAGGCTGACAGTGTGCTGTTAACCCATGTGCCTTTCCCTGAAAATGTTTGCTCGGGGGACTTCTCAGGGGAGTTTCCTGTATTTATTGTGTGTGGGAGGCGGGTGCTGGGGCTGGAGGGCAGCGGGGAGGTTTCTGTGCATGGCTCGGGTGGTGGCTCCCGTGGCTTTCTGCCCAAACGTGTCCCCTGCTCAGGGGAGGGGGCAGCAGCTCGTGCCCTGTGCCAGGACAGGCCATCCCAAGGTTATCTTGGAAAAGGCCTTACCTCTGCATCTAGGCTGAAATCTGCTTCCCGCTGCTCATATTGGAAATATTTCAGTGCTTTCTGAGGCCTGGGAAGGACGGGCTGGTTTTCCCTGAGCAGGTTTTGCCTGTGCTTTACACACGGTGTTGTGGACTTCACCTGCCCGTGCTCTCCCCACCCAGCACACCTGTGTCCAGGCCTGGTGATGCTGTGGGAGCCAGGAGAGCCTGGCACACATCTGCAGCTCTGCCCCTGCCAGCTCCCTCACCTCTTAGAAGACAAGATTTTTTTTCCTACTTCAATTACCAAGCAATATTGAGGTTCAGTGGTGGGGTTTTTTGTAGTGTTTTCCCTTGTTTTCCTGGAGACTTGCAGCTTTCTCTAACTTGTGGGGGCCATGCAGACGGTGGGCTGCAGGCAGGGCTGGCCCCAGCAGCTGGGGTGCTGGGCTGTGGCTGTTGGGTGGTCACCTGCTGTCACTCAGGAGCAGTGGGCACAGCATGAAGGACACGGTGACACGGGCCCTGTGCTGCCCTTAGGGACGCTGTGCCAGTCGCAGCGGTGTCCTGCTCGTTGCAGGTGGGTAACAAGGACACTGCTGCTCACGTTGCTGATGATTGTAAGCCATTTCTGTTATTATTATTGATGTGATTGTACAGTAATCTTGTGTAGTTCTGCTCCCCTGAGGCTCCCTGCACCCTTTCCATAGGCTGGCTCCACGACCAGCCCCTGCTGCTCTGGGTGGAACCAGCACGCTGCAGTTTGCTGAACTGCCTTGAATTATCCAGCATGCCACCAGTGACTCGTTCACTAGGTTTGCCTGAACTGGCTAACATTTGATTTGGGCAGTCAGCATTTGGCTTTTTTGCAATAAACTTGACTCCAGGAGTCGGGCATGGAGCTGTTCTGTGGAGTGGCTTAACCCTCCTGTGGGAGGAGGGCGATGCTGCTGCTGCCTGTGTGCTGCAGGGGATGGCAGTGAGTGGCAAACTGGTTTAAAGCTTGATTTACTAACTTGTAGCCTCGGGAGACAGTGAAACTTCCCTGTTTTAAAAGGTCTCCTCTTTCCTGCCCTCGCCTGGCTCCTGCTTGGCAGCAGCACAGCTGCTGGGTCAGGAAAAGCCTGTTTTGCCTGGAGGCTGCAGTGGCTTCAACAGATATATATGCATTAAATATACATGCATGCAATATATGCACATTAAATATGCATATAAGCAATATACAGAGATGCATTAAATATATATATTTATTTTTGCTTATGGGCTCTTTCTTAGGCTTGGCCAAAACCCAGGGAGCTGCTGGGCAGTGATTGGCACAGGACACCACTCTGATGGTTGCAAAGTGCATTTGGATATTGAGCCCCTCATGGGACAGTGGGGTGGGGAGAGGAGCTGAGGCTCCCTGCTGGGAGGAAAGCTGTCCTGGGTTTTGCTTCTCCTCCCCTCCATCGTTTTTTGTGTTCTCACAGGGATGCTCACTGCCACGGATGCTGATCAGAACCAATACTCTAAAGTTTAGCTCCTTATGCAACCCCTTCTGCGTGGGATTTGCAGTTTGTCCACTCCTGTGGGCACCTGTTGCATCCTGCTGACTCCAGTGGTTTTTTTCCCCCAAACCTCAGTCGTGTTGTTTGGGATGGAATTCCAGCTGAAGCCCATTTAGTCTAAAAGCATATTTCCTCTGGCCATCCAGCCTAATCGATAGCGCTTCAGAGGCATTTGTCCTGCCCTCCTTAATGAAAGCCTAGTGCATGATCCAGTTGTTTGTAAAGAGCTTTTTGTTTTCCTCCTGCAGCAGGAGGGGTAAGCCCCTGCAAGGCTGTTCTAGCTGGGTATTTTGCTCTCAAATCAGGGTTTACTTTTTTTTCCCCTATCTTGAGCAAGGTTCCTGTTAAACTCCATTGTGGCCTTTGCTGAGTAATGCTTTGCTGCAGACTTTTTGCTCTTGTTTTCAGCTGATTTTTCAGGATCTATAGGTGAAAGGACTCCAGCCTTGCTTATGGAGGGCTTGGTAATTTCTTGCTGCGTGTTTTCAAAGAATCTTTTCATCTGGCATGTCTTAAAGTGTGCTGTGTACCTTAACAAGATTCTGTGAGATGACTGAAGTGGCAAACAGAGACATTGCTCGCTTGGTCGATGTAATTTGTTTGCAGTATTGTGGCAAATGCACGGATTTGCAAACCAGAGGGCTCCTCTATTTCTCGTGCTGTAAAGGACCTAGAAAAGCTGAGTAAGACATGCAACAGGCAAGACCAGACAATTTGAAGCGCTTCTTTGGTACTGCCATCCAAGATCTCTTCAGCAGTAATACAAATTAAATACTGCTTGACTGCAGCGACGCTGTGCTCTGTTGCTGGAGTCTCAATTGGCTTAAGAGGGGAAAAAAATAAAAAAAAAATAAATCTCACTGCCAGGAAATTAAATGCAGGGGGAAAAAAAATCCACTTTTGTGAGCAGCCCTTCCATCTTTTATTATGATTTCTGTGTAATTCCTCCCCAGCATTCATACAAAGCCAAGCAGCTGCTATCTGTAGGGACTCAGACTGCACTCGAGGGGCTGCAAAGCCAGCCTTGAAATGCAGTATTAATACTTTTTTTTTTCCTGTTTGCTTTGGGTGTTGTTTTGCATGCCACTTTTGTTCAGTCTGAGTTGTGGAAGGTTTTTCTTTTTGTTTTTCCCTCCTTCCTTACAGCTCACCTTTTCTTACATTGTTTGCTCAGGGAGGGAGTGCAGTAAAATTAGCTGTGATGCCCAGAGGGCTTTGTCCTGGTGTCAACCAAATTAATATTGTGGAGCACATAATTTCCATGGGGTGGTTCTCCGGGGGCAGTGGAATGGATGGAAGTGGGACTTCCCACTTGACAAGTACCATTGCAGTAAGTGCTGGGTGGGAAGCAGTCAGGCAGGGAGAGGAAGCCTTGGGTGAAGGAGCTTGTGATGGTCACTGTGAGAGCAGGAACGCCCTTGTCTTGGTGCCTGGCTAGGGAGAGAGACTGGTGGGATGGAGGTGGCTGAGTCATCTCCAGGGATGCTGGCCCGTTCTCCAGCACGGCATGGGCTCGCTCTGCAGCTGGTGCTGCTGGGGTGCACCCCAGTGAAACCCCCAAGCTCCAAGCCTGAGGGGCCAGGGCCCCTGAAAGCTCAGCTCCTGTCCCTGTGTGTTTGCAGCTTTCCTGGCTGCTGTGCTGGGCAGCGCTCGGCCTCTGCTCTGCTGCCTTCCCCAGCCCGGCTGGAACGGGAGCCAAAGGATTTCCTGCAGATAAACAGTTCTAGGCCACATGGTGAGGATTTCTGTCCTGGCTGGGCGGATTTCACTGATCCAGTATCCTGGTATGACTGTGCCTGCACGCCCCAAGGATGAATCTGTTGGTCACTGTAGTACCCAGAGGTGAAAATATTCCCAGTGCAGTCTGGGTCATGTGGAGCTGATTCTGGCTGTGGAGCAAGGGGTGAAGTAGGTGATTTCTGCCTCTTTTCCCTTTTATCTCCTGCTGCTTCTATGGAAACATTTGTCTGTAGTACAGCAAGGGGCAGAGTTAGAAAACCACAGGTTTTATGGTTTTGGAGTTGAAAAACTTGATCTGAACCCGTGTGAGTGAGGAGCATGGGAGGTGCTGGGACCTCAGGTACCCATTGTGGGGCTTGAGGGCACCCCGGGATGCTGGTGCAGGACTCGGGGAGCCCCTGCAGGCTGGACCTGCCCTCCCCTCCCTCCTGGGGGCTGTTGTTTGGGAGGTCAGACAGCTTCCCTGGGGGCACGCTGGCTCTGGGGAGGGGATCTGGGCAGCCCGGGGTGCCAGCCCTGGCCCCGGGGCTGCGGTGCGCCCTGGCAGCGCAGTCTGCAGCCTCTGCCCCGGAGTGTGGGCAGCCAGGCGGGCTTGCTTCCCAGGGGAGAGGGAGGAAACTGCTCTGGGAAACGGGCTTCTCGCCAGTCAGCTGGCAGCCTGGCTCTGAAATGCTGGGAAAACTTAAAAAGGGGCAAAATGTTTGTAGGTGGCGGAGGTCAGAGGAACGTCTGGCCGAGCTGGGATACATAACATAGCATTTAGGGTTTTTTTGTTTCCATAACTGAAGAGCTCAGGCTTTCAGAGGACCAGAAAACAACGGGAAAACCAACAAATTATAGCTCTGCTGGGTGATGCAAGCACTGACAATTGCAAACTGGGAGGTTTTTTCCATTTTGCTCTTACTTTAATTTTTGCCAGGCCAAATCACTGCTCTGGAGAGCTTGCTGCCCTGCTAAAATAGCTGCCGATGAACAGACATATGTGCACAGCTTGAGCTGGGGAGAGGAGGGAGGAAGAGTTTTGAAGACAGGAAGACCTCGTTGTATTTGCTTTGTGACCTCTGCAAAACATTTGGCTCTTATTCAAAGTCCTTTTTCTGTTCTCGAGCCTGAAGTGTTCCTATGAGCCTGAATTTTATATGCTGGCGGCATGCTGGTCGAACTTTTCTTTTGGACTGCCAAATATAAAGATCTGCTGCCTGTATTTCAAGATGAGCAATGGTTTCATAACCCTGGCTGCCAACAGGGCAGGGAGAGAAAGAATTGAGATGCTGAAGACTTCCGAAGGTCGGTGGTTGTGTTTGAGCAGGAGCAACAGATTTTGCACAAAGCAGCAGCACTGAAGTAATGCTGCCCCAGTTGATCCCGTCTGGGGGTGGCTTTCTGCATCACTCGTGAACCTGACGTGGTACAAAGTGCTGCTGAACAGAAGCCCTGATTGCAGCCATTGTGGCATGTTTGCTGGGAAGATGCAGTACTGCCTGGTTGGAGGGTAGACTGCCTTCATAAGGGAAAAACAAAATCCGTGCCAAAAAAGGTCTTTTCAGCTGTCACCCCTGTCCACAGCGCTCCTCAAGTCCAGGATAGGGCTGGGCCCTCCTTTAAATTTATTACCTAGGGAAAAAAACTTGTGTTTCCTCTCTCCACCCTTATGAAATCTTTCAAGTAGCCTTTTCCCCTGTTCTGTCCACCCAGCCATGTCTCTGTCTGTGGCTTTGTTGGCTAAGTCAGCTTTTCCAGGAAATGCAGCCTGGTTGGGCTCTGCTGTTCCCAGCCCGCTGTCCTTGGTGAAGGTGATCTCCCTGTCAGCAGCTCTTGGGGACAGAGGGGACATGGGGATGGGCTCTGGCTGGTGCCCCTCACTGGGCTGCACTTGCTTTAAGGATGGTGTGATCTGGTTCAGTGGTGCTGTGCTGGAGCTCATCGTGTTCTGCTTTATCATCCCCAGGGATGAGGTCTGGGTGTTGAGCCCCATCCCGTGCTGACTGTGGTGTAAAACCCCCCAGGTTTTTACACCCCCTGGCCCTTTTTCCATGACTCCTCTTTTGCTCTTTTCTTTAGGTCTGGGGGCTCTCATGGTTGCCCCTGCTGCCCCCACCTTGGCTGTAACCCAGCGGTCACTCCTTGCTGGTCGTGATTTGTCCCTGGCTGAAGTATCAGTGGGAGCTTCAGCCTCGGCACAGGAGAAGGGATAGTGGTTTAAATTTCAACCTTCTGTTTTCCCAGGGTACCAGCCTTCCCATCCCGCTTAGGGATGAGCAGCAAAGTCCTGTCCAGTGGGAATTGAGGTTGGGCAGTGTGTGCCTTCAGCCCTTCCCCGCGGGCCTATGAGCTCTCAGCATTTCAGACTCACTGGTGGTTGCTTGTTTTTTCCAAGGTCTGTGCGTGTTACTGACCCTTTCCTGCAGGCACAGGGAGAGTGGTGGGGTTGATCCTGGTCGCTGAAGTTCTCTCTCTAAATCTGGAGATCTGCCTAAAAATGTGGTCGGCGTGGGTAAGCACAGGCCGAGCTGCTGAATTATTCAGGGTATTCTCAAAGCATCGCTTGTGCCCTCATAGAAATGACTAAGGACAAAGAGACATAGGAAAATTGGCAAGAAGAAATCTCAATTAAAACTACATCGGTTGGGCAGTGAGGTTGATGTGCTGAGCAACTTCCTGAGGCTGATGGATGTTTTGGGGAGGTTATGGTAAATTTATGGAGGCTTTTTAAAATTGTGGATGTGTTTTCCTTTGTTCTTCTGAGGCTAAATGAAACAGGAGCTAGAACAGGCTGTTTTGGGAGGTGCTGTTATTTCTGCAAGCTTTTCTTGTAAATCAGGTCGCCTTCTCTACTACTTTTATGATAAATGGAACAATACAGGAGCAATTAGACTTTAAACTATTCATGAGATCGAAGCCAAGTAATGTGATTTAATCTTTTGCATATATTTAATATAAGCTATGATTTCATTCAAATGTTTGAGCTATGTAGTTGTACTGCATAGTCTTTGGGTTTAGCAGATGATTTTTTTTTAAATGCCTGTGGTTTTTTATTAGATCTGTTTTCTATGAGTTATTTGTGTTTACTTTGTGGCTTAAAGTTATCTTCAGCAAACATGAAAGAAGAGGTTTTTTTACTAGTTAGTTCTGGTTTTGGCGCTTTCTGGCACTGTAGTAAATCAAATGGTGGTGGTTTTTTAGTTTTTCTTCTGCTGCTGGTTTTTTTCTGGAAACAGGGCCAGAAGGTAGCACAGACACTTGCTTTCCATATGGGGGATATAATTAAACACTGTTTGCAGCTGCCCTAGAAATAGTCCTCTTCAAGTGGCTCCTTGTCAGTGGTGACTGCAGAGCACAGGTTCACCTCTCCTGTTGAACTCAGCCTAACTCCATTAATTTTTACCCAGGCTTGCTAATTTTTACCCAGGTTTGATCCAGTGCCATCTGGGTGCTGTGCGTGGTGGTGTGATGGATTCCCAGCAAGTGGGGAGGGTGCTGAAGGGGAGCCTCTCCCCACGGCAGGAGGGAGCAGTTCTGCTGGGGAGGGGCTTTGCTTTGGGAGAAGGGGAAAGGGGCACGAAGGGACAGTTGCCCGAACTCGGGCAGAGAATTTGGGGACCGCTGTGGGCTGCAAGTGTAATTCTGCCATCTCTGTGTAATGCTCCAACAGCTTCAAGTCAATGAAGTCAATAACCCATCAATGTGTTGGGTTATTAATTGCATGCATGGGCATTTTTACTCCTGGCCTGATGCCTTCAAATCATACCCGTTCTTATCTCCTCAGAGAAGAATTTACAGTGAAATGCCAAGCCTCAGGTGACCTTCCATGGGCACGTAGTTGGGCCTTTTAAGTTTGGGCAATGTAAGAAAATAGCCATTATCCCCCCTAATGCCTTGATTTCAGAGCTGCTGCTTCTGGCAGTATGTGGGCTTTATAAAAGGGGAACGTATGGGAAGGTTGGGTTGCATCGAAGCATTTGACAGAGCACGTTTGTGTGTGAGTTTCTCCCTGGCACGAGAAGGGTGGTGCTGCAGCAGCAGCCCTGTGTCCCAGCACCTGGACCTGCCCCCGGGCAAAGCCAGGACAGGCAGCCAGCTGCCAGCTTGGGGGATGCTCCTGGCAGAACAGCCTCGCTTGCCTCATCTTTATCTCCTGTGATTTGTGTCTGCCTCCCTGGATGTTGTCTTCCAGCTGAGCTCCTTCAGGAGAAATCTGGTGTGGACGCCCTGCTGTGAAAGATTGACTCGCTGATGAGCTTGGTTAGGCACTGGGGGAGTGGAACAGGAGCTCTGAGCTGAAGCTTGACGCCATGCAGGAGAGACCTACATCATTGGGGCAGGTCCTCAGGTGATGCAGACAGGATGGTGGCTCTGCTCAACATTGCTCCTTCCCTCCCTGCTCTCAGTTCCTGGTGTCTGTGGTGTCCCCCTGGTGCTGCTGGTTTGTCTGCCAGCTGCTGGGAGCTCTTCTGGGTGGCAGGGAGGTGCAGCAGATGGGTCTGTGCTCGCCTACCAGCATCCCCAGCTCCTCCAGGCGTGGAGGGAGAATGCAGTGTGGCTTCCCTGGCACTGTCCCCACACCGTGCCCAGTCTGACACGGCTGATCCCTACAGACAGCTCTGCCTCTCCCAGTGCTCACACAAACAACGTGCCTCCGGCCCAGGGAGGTGAGAGCGTGCCCGTGGGGGGAACGCAATTGTTTATTTTCTTGAATAATCCTTTTGGCAGGCTTGGCACTAAACAGCAGGAGAAGCTGTGGCTTGTGCCTGCACCAGCTCACTCCAGCACTGTGAACTGTGGGCTGTGTAGAACCCCACCAGGCAGCAAGGCAGCTGCTTGAATCGCATCCAAGTAATATTTTCTTCTTTTTTGTCATCAGAATTAAAATTTTTCATGAAAGGCAGTCGGAAAAAGCCGTCTAAATCCTCTCCCTGCTAATCTGCATATTTTATAATTTTCCCAAAAGCCTGGCAGTTATTCCCTAAATCTGCCTCTAAGTCTCCGTTGAGGGCCGTTATTAAGACGTGGCAATCCATTAACGACCCGGCCAGGGCCGGGCTGGGCTCAGTGAGAGCTTTTAATTGCTGAGCTCAGGCAACACCTCCTGGGCAGGCTGGTGTGCGCTCGCTGTCTGGGGGCAGAGAAGAGGGAGCTGTGCTGTGAAGCCTTCCAGCTTCTGGTGTGGCTGTGGGAAGGCGTGACAGACGCCGAGGGGTGCTCGAGGGGATGGGAAGTGAAATGCCCTGAGGGGTGGGAGCCTGGTTAGACCGCGGAGGGAGGGCTGGGATGCACCGAGGCGTTGCAGCGCTGCTGTTACCGTGGCATTGCACATCTGTGTGGGTGATGCTGCAGATGAACAGCTGAGGGGATTGGAGGGTGAAAGCCCTCCTGGGAGCTGGTGCTGATAACTCCGTGTGGCTTGGTCAGCCAGCACGCCACACCTGGGTTTGGGTTCCCCTCTGCTCTGAGGCTTCACGTAGACCATGCTTTCTGTGGGTGGTCAGGAAATCCTTGTGTATACTTGTCCAGGAGTGCTTTAAGCAGAACTTGGTGGTTTCCATGCTGTGAGTGGCAAACCCTCACCCTGCTCCTTCCCAGCACCGTGCCAGCGGGCAGGGGAAGCTGTCCCTTCCTCCCTGTGCTGGAGGGATGCTCACCAGGCACGCCTGGCTCCAGAGCCTGGACAGGGGCACGACAGACGTGGGGACATCAGTCTCAGCTGCCCCTGTACTGCCGTGGCGTGGATGGATGGCTCTGCCTCTTGCTCCTGGGGCACAGGTTGGTGAGACCGTGGCTGGCACCTCCCTAATGCAGCAGATACATCAGGGAACCTTTTTTGGGTCTAGTTTGTGGTTTGGAAGAGGTGCTGTTTGCTGCTGCCGCGGTGCTGGTGTGGCTGGGAGGATGGTGGCATTCCCTAGCTGGGAGTGTGTGCCAGCCCTGCCCACCTTTGGGAGCTGGTGGAGGTGTGGTGGCTGCTGGGGGTGCTGCTGGCTCTGTCGGGAGGTGCTGGGGGTGCTGCTGGCTCTGTCGGGAGGTGCTGGGGGTGCTGCTGGGGGTCCTGCTGGCTCTGTTGGGAGGTGCAGGGACATCTTGTAGGGCATGAGAATCCTCCTGCTCTAAGCATCAGCCCCTGGAGGTGTGAGGGTGGCTGCAGCAAGAGCGGTCAGCACACCTCCCCAGGTATAGGCATGGTGTAAAAACACTTCTTTAATTAAAGGTGCTGCAGACATGGGTGGGAAACAGAGGAAGGGAAGAGCTGCCGCTGCCTTTGAGCAGATCCTGCTCCTTGTGCAACGGGATCCATTCAGTTGTTGCTGCTCCAGTCCACTAGTTTTAACTGTTTAAATTTTTGGTTTTGACACTTTCCCCAAGCAGCAATTAGTCCCAGGCCTTCTGTCTTAGCATGTTTTTCTTCAGAGCACCTTTTCTCTAGCTGGGTTTTGTTTGCTCCTTGACAAGCTGCCTGCCATGAGCCCTTTGGACAAGGGATGCTGAGCTGGATCCAGGGCACTCCCGGAGCATCCATCTGCAGCAGGCTGAGCCCGTGCTGGGCAGCTGACTCGGGACAGGGATTTGGCATTTTTGACACCTGCTCTGGTGGGATTTCAAAGCAAGCAAGCTGTAGGGTTGAGGATTAGTATGACTAAGTGGAGTATGAAGAGTATCTGCTGGTGTTTTAGCAACCATGCTGCCTGCTAATACCCTCAAACCATAGGCTGTGACAAATGTCTTCCCTATTCATGTTTTAAAATTCAAAACCTGAACTCTAAGGAAATCTTACCCTAGTCTAACACCACTCTTTCCCCTTTGCTCCTCTTCTCCCATTTGCTTTTAGTGGAGATTTTAAATCCACTGTGTAATTTTAAGTTCAGCATCACAAAATGCTTCCTGGTGCCAGCCAGGTCTTCTCCCTTGGCTGTGAGCATATGTGGCAAGGACCCTTTGTTATATGAAAGGGGGAACCTGGACAGAATGAAAAGCTGACTTTTAAACTATTGCACAGTTCTGTTGTTTTTGAAAATAAAGTTTTCTGGTCCACTGAGAAACTTGAGTGTGCTGGGCTGGCCAGAGCTGGAGGCTGATGGAGATGGAGCTCACAGTGCTGCCTCAACCACTGAGAGCTTCCAGTGGGCTGCAGGGACCTGCCTGGCCCCAGCTTTGTCACAAGTTGGGCAAGGA
Organism: Promerops cafer; assembly: GCA_013398275.1. NCBI lineage: Eukaryota > Metazoa > Chordata > Aves > Passeriformes > Nectariniidae > Promerops > Promerops cafer. The sequence goes on along the minus strand of VZSE01010661.1, from coordinate 151,796 downwards.
TTTAAAAGAAGTTAAAGAAGTGGGAAATTCGATGTTGAGGAGTTACACTGAAATAGAGGAGCTGTGGCAGTCTTGGTGCATTCAGATAGTTTACTACATGTTAACATCCTCTCCTTTGGGTCGGGAGGATCTGTCTGTGGTTTGCAGGGTGCTGTCACCTCCCGTGGGGTGGCTGGCTCTCTGCTAGAGCCCCGTGTTGCTGATCACAGGTGGTGTGGCTTTGTGCAAGCCCTGCTGTTGTCCTGCAGAGCAGCCCTGCTTCCCCACTGAGGTTATTCTGCTGGTTCCCCCCATCCTGGAGGGTGGGGCTGCCATCAAGCCCCCATGACACAAGGCTGGCATTCGCTTGTGACATCTCATTCTGCTTTAAATTAAACCCCCAGCAAGCCCAGCTGGCTTCCCAGCACCCTGTGTGTCATCTCGAGCAGTTTGTGCTGTGAAACTGTCTGCTTCATCATTCGTGATTTTAGCTGAGATTTTTAAATAGCAGAAGCAGACCCTTTTGGTTTTTTGAGTACTAAATCTGTGTGTACCCGTGTGGTGGTGAGACATTTTGCATGGGCTTGGGGGGTGGACAGAAGAGTGAGTGTAAGGGAGGGTGCAGTTCCCATCGTCCTCCATGCAGTGAATAAACCCAGAGCTGAAGGATTCTCCAGGTCAGGACTAGGAAGAGGTGTACAGATGCTAAATTACGTTCCTAATGCCTTGAAGTGCTTGATAAAGATATATTCTCCTTCTAGAAGGAAAAATAACCCGGCCAGGCCGCAGATACAGGCACCAGCTGTCCTGCACAGGGCAGGAGTGCAGTGACCTGTCGTGGTGGGCTGTGGGGTGGGCTTGGTCCTGAGCTGATGGCTGAGCAAAGGTGTGTTTCAGGCTCAGCACATCCTTGATTTTGCTAAATAAAGCATCAGAAAAAGGGGACGCTGCTGCTTGCTGCTGGATTTGGTGGAGCTTCTCTCCTGGGTGCCAGGGCATATTTGTGGCAGGGTGGAGTGCCCAAAGCTCACTGAAAAGGTGGTCTTGGTGGCACTTTCAATGCCCCTTCAGCGCTCCTCTGCAGCCCCTCTGCCACCTCTTCAGCGCCCTTTTTGCTGCCGCACGTTGGGCGCCGGTGTCCTTCATCCTCTGTGCTTCGGCTGGGGCAGAGAGGTGAATTTTTGAGTTCCAGCCGCCGTATTTCCAGCGAACAGCACGGTGCACTGAGGAGCTGGAAGCTACTAATACAAATATTTGAGTTCTTGCGAGCTAAAAGCTGTTTTTCCCTTCTGCTGGCTGCGCCGGCAGTGTGCAGGGGAGGAGAAGCGGGTGGGGACGCGCACCGTGGTGGTCGGGCACCGCGCCGTTCCGGACACCGAGGCCTACGTGGCACAGAAGTTCTGCGACAACAGGATCGTCTCCTCCAAGGTGAGCTCCCCGCGCCGCAGCGGGGCCGTCGCCGCTCGTGTTCTCACCCTGCTGCCGTGTGGTGGCTGTGTCACGCAGAGCCCCAGTTCCCCAGTTCCTGGAGCGTCAATGCGGAGGTGCCTCTGCCAGCCGAGCAGCCTGGTACAGCCCTTGCACGCAGCTCCAGTCTCTCTTGTTTTTTTTTTTTCATCCTGTCAAGCCCCTTTCTTGTAGGCTGGATGAGAGCAAAGCACATGGACACGTTGATTTTGTGGAGTTGGGGTGGTTTTTTTTTTGGTGTGTTTTTAAAAGTTTTCTGCCATCCCCTTTGGGAAGAAAAGACAGATTAGGTGTATAACACAGCATGAGATAACAGCAACTCAAATTTGCAAAAGGGAGTGGCATTATTTTATAAAGGGACATAAAAATGATTCCCTCTTTTTTTTTTCTTGTTCTGTGGGATTTTTCTTTCTTGAGATAGGACAAAAATAACCGTGCTCTGTTTATCCCTTTGGATGAAAGGGGGGGAAACATTCATATGGTATTAATGCAGCTTTTGTTTATGGTGGAAAACTGTGATGACACCCATCTGCCTTCTGCTTAGCTTTTTTCCATGAAGCTATTTCAAAAGATTTGAAGCCAATTCAAGTAAAATATCAAACAAGTGGCATTCCATATTGTCAACACAGCTGGATACGTATCCCAGTGCTCAGGATTGGTGATGCTCAGCATACACTTAGGCTTCAGTTTTGCTGTACTTGAGCTGCAAGGGGGTTTTTCCCTCTCCTTTCTTTCTTTATACATCTTGGATCTTTTCTGGTTTTGTCTGGGTTTATTTTTGGGGAACGTCTGTCCGTGTTTAACTTGTGTAGCATTCCCATTGATGTTTCCCTGGCACGCAGGAGGGGCCTTCAGTGAGGACACCTTCCCCCATCTCAGTTCCCTCCCTGACAAATGGTTTGCTTTAGCACTAATTTTAGTTCTTCCTTGATTTATTTTTGAATGTTATGTCCTTGCTCTTTTTTCCTTTTATATTTGCTAGGCCTGGGACCTGATCAGTCTCTTTTATAATTAAATGGACATTGGTCTTGAGACTTGACTGCTTATTTTCTTTTATTCCAGACAGACTGAAAGATAGATATTAGACCCATTATTTTCCATGTTGTTCTTAAATTCCACATGCTTTCCAAAGTAAATGATTTAGCAGCCTTCTTAAAATTATAATGAAGCACAACCTAATACTGAATTTGTATGGGCAGCATGGCTTTTTTTGTTTTTTTTTTAACAAAAGCAGCTCTAAGATGGTTTGGGGAATTTGGAAAGAATATATCCACTGTGGGTTATGTTGTAATGAAATCACATGTCTACAAATGGCTTTTTAGAAGTTGCCTCACTGTGAGCCACTTCTGACTGTTCAGTGCTCCAGCAGAGAGAGCTGGAGCTGGAAGCTGAAGCAGGAATTTGGTGGCATCTCAGCACCCAGGTGTGCTGTGCTCCTGGGCTTGGCCCTGGCACCTGGATCTCTGCCTGCTCAGCCACCTCGCTGTGCTTCCCTTGCCCCAGCAGAGGAGAGCTCCTTCCCCCTTCTGTGCACATCACTCCCACTTTGTAGCTCTGGTCCCTGTCAGCCACTTTGGTCTGTTTGTGAGTCCCCCTCTCTCCCCACAGTACACCCTCTGGAATTTCCTCCCGAAGAACCTTTTTGAGCAGTTTAGAAGAATTGCCAACTTCTACTTCCTCATCATCTTCCTCGTACAGGTAAGAGCTTTGATGCTAAGGGTGAGTTTTACTTAGGCACTGATGTTAAACATGGCTTGAACAAGAATTGAGCTTTAAAACTGTTTGTGCTTATAAGAAGTTGGGAAACTTTTGAGTTGGAAGCTGTGTTATAATTCTGCCACACCATCCAAGGCATAAAAATGATTAAAATACCTGGGCCTGTCTGAGATGGGGTTTGAATGACTGCTGGAACACTGAAAAACCATCTTAATTCTAACTGTTAAGATCATTCAACCTCTGAAAATACACTTGATGCTCCACAATTAAGATCTGTTTTTTTGTCACCATTACTACTTCTGTTTCATAATTATATTTCCCCAAGTGATAGGATATTTTTATGTCTCAGATATCATGAGTTTCAAGACAAGCAGGAGAGAGAGGATTTACTCAGTAAAATCCAGAAAATACATAGGATGAGTTTTGGAAGCCTGAAGCTTCAGGAGGTTGCTTTGCATGGGCAAACTGCAAATTTATTACACAGACTTCTCCTGCTCTGCCTTGTGGCTTGAGTGAAGGGGCAGATCCTGAGGAATACTCATTTTCTGTTCATCCAAGAAAAGCAAGCTGTCAAAATGCACTGGGGCAGAGGGGTTTGGGGAGAATCACTGCAGTGCCTCTGCTCACCTTTTAAGTCCTCGGGCCTGGGGCTCAGCCAGCTCTGGGGCTGGCAGTAGGCACCAGAGCCCACCCCAGCCGAGGCGTCGCGTGGCTGCCGCAGGGTTTTGGTGCTTCAGGGCTGGGACGTCTCTCTCTCCTGGGCTCCTGTTTCAGTGGTGAGTGCTGGAATGTTCCGTGTGTGCAGCAAGGGCTCTGATTCCCAGTCCTTTGTTGCTGCAGAGCGGGGACCCCGTGCCATGGCCGTGTGGCTGCTCCTGGCAGCGTGACACGAGAGGCCAATTCGCTCCGGCGGCAGCTGGCTTGCCTCCATCTCTTCATTTCGCTGGTGCTGCTCCATTTTGTCAGACCCAATTTGTAATTTGCCTTGAACTGAAGCGATATCCTGGAGTCAGGCTGTCCTTTTTGTGTAGCTGGCCACTTAGGGATGTGCTATTACATTTTATCTATTGACCCTCTGGCTGTGGAATATTCCTGATTGTAGTTACAAACCGGGCTTCAGTCTAGCTGCTTGCCCATTTTAGGCACAGGTGAGAGAAGAGCCTGCCTGTTCCTCCTTGTCTTTATTCTGTGGGCACCTCTAAGATCAGGAAGCAGCCCTCATGGTCAATTAGAGAAGAAACAAACCCAGCTGAGCAAAAGCCAGCCTGACAGCACTGATCCACTGGCTGCTGCACAGGGCAGCCCCCTGCCCCCAGGTGCTTGTCATTCTGGAGACATCACTTGCCTTAACAAGGCACTCAGGGCCACTCCTTTCATTTTCAGTACCAAGGGTTATACCTTGAAAAATGCCACCTATATCCTGAATGTTCATGCTTCTGTTTAAATTTGTGTAGATTAATGGGGTTGTCCAGCCAGATGGCTGCATGAGGAGTGAGGTGTCACAGTGTTGAGGAGTTGCCTGGCGCATGTGCCCTGCCCGTTGTGAAACGCTTTATCAAAACATCTGTTTCTCTGTGACTGCAGAGCCAGCTCTTTGTAAGACAAAGTACATGCATTAAACATGCAACAGGCTGCACACAAACAGATACAAATAGCTGCATTTTGGTTCATCTGTTGCAGCTCTCACAGGAATCTGCAGGGAGTCTCCTGGTGGAAGGGGCTGGTCTGGAGTGAGCATGGTCCGAGTGTGTTTGTAGACAGACCAAGCTGGTGGCAATAAGCTGTTTTAGGAGGTAGCAGGAATGAAGAGAGTCTCCTTGAGGAGGAAAGTGGAGATAACTTTTGGAGTGTGGTGCTTAGTGTCCAAAGGAATCTTGTAGGAAGAAACTATTAAGTAACAGGAGGACTTCGTCACTTTTAAGTGGATTCAAATTAAGCTGTTGAAGTCTTAAACCAGTCCAAAAATAGTTTCAGAAGGGTCTGCCTCTGTCCTGGCTTGTTGCTCGTGTGTCCCTCAGCTTTTCACTAGCCACAAAGGGGAAGAGTAGTGTCCAGCCACAGGGTTTTTTCAGGGAGTCCAAACTCCAAATACAGATATGAATTATTTCACGTGCTTCATCTGATATTGTGTTCCTGTATCTGTGTGGACAGAAATTGTATTGGTTTTTTACAAAAATACATACAACTCCAACTTGTCCAGTGCAGGAAGCTCTACTGCTGGGCAGCAGGAGGTCCTCTACTTTGCCCTTCTCAGCAGAAAGCCAAAGTTCTTGGATTCCCAAGACCTGTCCAATTTTTGCAAGATAACTTTTGGCTTACTGGCCTAATCTTCATGATACTGCCCTGGTGAGTGGCCATCACATGTGCTGTGTGCAGTGTCTGTGTGACACTTGGCACTGTCCTTACTCGGGGCTGCTCCTCCACAGTGTGGTTTCTACCAGACTTTCTGCTTGGAAACATTTTACACCCATTTGAGTGGGCCAGGGTTTTGTGTACCTGGAAATATTTTTGGTGTTTATCTTGGTTTACCCTCCTGCTGCTTAACTCATCTGCCATTTATCTGGCTGCTTCTTGTGGTGTATCTCTTCCACTTCAGAATCTTCTGGCTTTTCTCTCTGGGTTCAGTAGTGCAGGGTAATATTGCAGTGTACAGCATTTCATAGTCAAAAATGAAATCCTCCTCTTATCAGTCCATGTAGCTGATAAGAGGAGTCCTGTCCTTAACACAGCTTTTTACAGGCAGCCTGAAACAATAAATACCCAAATGCTGCTCTTTGTGAGAGTGCTGGGGAAGCACAAACAAGAGACAAAGTCCCTTTGTGGGGACACAAAGCCTTTCTGCTGAGTTTCCCCATCCCTTTCATCAGGGCCCTCATCATCTGCCTCTCGTGCTCCCCGTCTCTCCAGGAAGAGCAGGAGAAATGACCAGTTTGTGGTGTACTGGTTTGGAAGGTGGAAAGTGCTCCCTCCCACTTGTGAACCTGTCCTGCTGTTCTTACCCTTTGGGCCAAGTCCTGGTACAGTCAGCAGGAGCAGTGGTTTCCCAAAGCCTGAAGGTTTCATTAGTGGTCACGGGGCTTGGTCTTTACCCTGGTGCTGGCTGGAGCACTGGAGTGAGCTCAGGAAGGATCCAGCTCTCTGCCCCAGGGCCCCTGTGCAGCCGTGGTGCCCACATCATGCTCTGAGCTCCACACTGGAGAGCTTAAAGACAAAGCCTGGATTTCTGTTTTACTTAAATATTCATGTTCTGTTCTGCAGTATATTTCATAGGTAATTTGGGCTGATGGGTGTTATTTTTAGCCTCCCAGTGTCAGTGGTTCAAGATGACTGGTGCTGCCCTCCCTTTCATAACCAGCCCTTCCTTCCCTTTCTCCTCTGCTAGGCTCTGACCTGCCCTCAGTGGCATAAGCACCCTTTTCCCCCATAAGCAAAGTTCTGGTTTCTTCTGCTGCCTACAGCCCAGGGCTCAGCAGTGTTTTCTCTGCAGGTGATAGTGGACACCCCAACCAGCCCGGTGACCAGTGGCCTCCCGCTCTTCTTTGTCATCACTGTCACAGCTATCAAACAGGTACAGGTGGCAGTGTGGGGAGGAGAAGATGCCCTTTGAGACAGGTGGAGAAATGTGTTTAAATGTACTCAGAAGCCACCACCACGTGCTGGTAGGTTTGGTGCACCCTTCTTCGAGGGTGAGACGGGTTTGGTGCTTTTCAAGAGAGGCTGCATTGTGGGTGTGGGTATTGGTGTCTCCTGTTCTGGCAGTGTGAAGCATCCCTGTGCTGTTGAAAGCAGGCTGTGAGGGTCAGTGAGGCTTTCTGCTGTGGCTCTGGTGTCACTTGAATGCTTTTCCTCTTCTTGGAAACACTCTGAGTCCTTGCAGAGACGTGCTCCAAATACAGCCCACGCTCTGCTCCCAGGTTGGTAGGTGGCTAGGACAGGTTCTGTTCAGCCACTCAGCTAGTCCTGAAAACATGTAGTCCTCATCTTCGTGCAGTGTTCAAAGACCTTTTGCCTCCCATCATGGGCACACATGCCATTTAAAATTTCCTGATTGGATAATAAAGAAGCTTCTTCTACGGGGGCTGGAAAGGGAGAGCTAGAATAAAATCTATATGCTTCAAATCTCAATGTTTTATTCTTCCAGTAAAGACTGAAGAGGAAGAGTCTCATCCTGCGTTACCATAGGAAAGAGTTGCAGGCTGCTGAGTGTATTATTCATATTATCAGTCTGTTCTTAGCAAAGCTGAGAATAATAGAAATGTGTTACAGTAGTTTAGCTGCTCGTTGCATGCCCCGCATATAGCTTATTTTTGTGTTATTTTAATCTGTTCTGAATCTGTCAAATATGCATATGAAGTTTTTAAAATAAATTGATTCAGTCTGAGCTACTCTGGTTGATGTTTTGTCAGGCATGAAGGAGGTCTGAGGACAGTTGCCTTATTCATTGGTTTAATGTGTCCCTCACCCTCACTCCTCCTTTTTCATTAGTTTACTCACTTTGTTTCGGGTTTGTGTTGCCTGTGTCTGTGCCTTAGGGGTACGAGGACTGGTTGAGGCACAGAGCTGACAACGAAGTGAACAAGAGCAACGTCTTTGTTGTCGAAAATGCAAAGCAAGTGCAGAAAGAGAGTGAAAAAATCAAGGTAACTGTTAACTGAGAACTTGCATGTGCTTCTCACTGAGGCTGATGGGAGCACAGGGCTGTGTGCTGAGGGGGCAAGGGCAGGGGAGGAGGGCTGTACTGGGTTAGAGCTGCCCCAGCGTGCTCACTTTCAGGTGAGATGCTCCCAGAGCTGTCCCCAGTTAAGGAGTGAAGCTGCCTTTGATGCTTTTGGAAAGCTGTCTCACAAAAGGTACAGCCCCTGTACAGGGGCTGACAGGTGACAGATCTGTCAGCATTTTGCACTTCTCCAGGACAGGCAGTCCTCTTCTATTTCCACCTCTCCCAAGGACACCAGGAAAGTACGCTTAGCTTTGACGTTAATTTACCACGCCGCACTTCAGGCAAGCGCAGTCTCTTGCTCCATCAAGATTTAGCAGAGAAATAAATACTAACTGTGCCACGTGGGTGCTCTGAGTCAGCGCGGGGCTGGATCGCCCATCAGGCTGTGCAGTGATGTTCAGGGATGTGTGCACCTCTTGGACCCCAGTTTACCTTTCAGGCTTTGAGAGAAGCTGAATCGTGATCATCTAACGACAACTGAGGGGACTGTTCATGTGAACGTTTCCTTTCTCCTAGGTTGGAGACATAGTAGAAGTGAAAGCAGATGAGACCTTCCCCTGTGACTTGATATTTTTGGCCTCCAGCAGCGCTGATGGGACCTGTTACGTCACTACGGCGAGCCTGGATGGCGAGTCCAATTTCAAGGTCGGGGGGCTGGCTGGGGCAGCGTGTGGGAGCTGCTGCTTGGGTACCTGGAGATGGCACTGCTGGCACGGTGGGGCTCTGCTTAACTGGAGGGTGCTGCCATGGAGCCCGTCCCTGTGGCTGCGTGGCTCTCTAACAGCTCCTGCCTCTTGTCCGCTTCCAGTGCGTCAGCAGCGAAGCCCTGGGGGGTTGTTTGTGCTCTGCTTTGTCTCCAGGGGCCGTTCCTGCTGGCGCTGCCCCAGATTGGATTGCCATTTATCCGTGGAGCTCGGCTGCCTCGCTGCCCACCGCAGGCAGCGTGTTGGTGCTTCCCTGCTCCAGCCGCGCTGAGCTCTCCTGCGCCAGGGGAGCAGTGCCTGCAGCTCTCCAGCTCCTTTCCAGGACCTGCCAGCACTCCTGTTACTTAACCAAGCATTTCCAGTGAGATTAGGGACTTCTTTGAGGCAGCATGTCTAGATTCATCTGGGGAATTTTTCACCAGCGTTAGAAGAGCATCGCTTCTGGGGTTTTCTCTCCCTTCCCCTGAAGCAAGCAGTGGAACTTAATACTGCTCTTGCTCAGGATGAGTATCTTCAGTTTATTTTCTTTCTTTCTCTATCTCCCCTTCTCTAAACTAGGGAAAGAAGCGACAACAAAGAACTTACATACGTCAGAAGACATGAACATTTGGTTGCACTTGAGTTTGATAAATATTTATACAGATACTAGCAGCTGCAGTAGTAGGACTGGAAGATACATTAAAATGACATGATTCATTCCAGCACACTCTGAAGTCAGTGGGAATACCACTGTGGATCTGATGTGTTTATCTGGGATTTGTGGCTCTTCTCTCTGGGCAGCTGTTAATTGGTGCTGGATAACCTGTGTGGGAGCTGGTGGCAGGTACTGGCTCCACTAGTGAGGGGGAGCTGGAGCTTTGAAGTGGCTTGAGGCTAAAAATAGCTAACCAAGTTAAAAGGCTATTGCTTATTTGTGCCAGGTGTAGTATATGCATGAGTTCACGTTACTTTTGCAGAGTCTTGGCTCTTACTAACTTGTGAGCCTGGAGATGTGATGCTGAGCTTCTGTATCAAGCACTGTGGTGGTTTTTTCTTGGTTTGCAGATTCCTGTAGGTGACTGGGAGCTGTCTCCTGTTTCATGAGGAGGTGAAGATGAGTTTGAAGGGGAAGAGGGAATAGAAAAGCCAGCTCTGTTTGGGGAAATAAATCTAACATTAGGAACCAGGGTTTGCTGCAAAAGGGAGGTGAGGGAAGGACATTTGGGTAATCACCAAACCTCATCTGCAGGAGTGTCTGCTGCCTTCCAGGTGGGGATTCTTCTGGTATCTGGGGGCATGTCAGGTTGAGGTATGAGAAAGGTGCCTGATTAAGTGAAACTGGAATAGAAATGTGAAAGATTTTGTCAGGGCTCTGTCTTTGAAGCACAAATCTTTGGCCATACGTTAGCTAACAGAACATGTGTTTTCTAAATGCACTAGAGGGTATAAAGATCGTGGAATTGATTAGGAGGTGGCTTTGAAGTATCACTCAGTAATTGCAGTGTCTCTGCTGATGGGAGCACTGTCAAAGCTCGTGCAGGGGCTGGGTTTGGTGCTGGGCACTGCAGGAGCGGTTTTGACTCGTGCTTCACAAAAGCTGTGGTCTGTACCCGAGATCCACGTGGGCTCGAGGTGTTCAGCTGGAAGAGCCAGGCGGGCTAGCGAAGCAGCAGGAAGGTGGGGGTCTCTGAGGCCATGGCCACAGCCTGTGTGAGGTGTGAGGGTGTAACCGGTGCCTCCCGGGGAAGGGAAGGGAAGGGGTGCACACGTCAGGAGCGGGGGAAGCGTTTTAATGGATTTGTTTATGAAGATGGATTGAGGCAGCCTGCCGTGACTTGGAGCTCTGAGTAGCTCCTATAAATAGAGCCTGAAAGGCAGCGAGCAGATCCTTTGTGGGCTTTTCAGTTAATTATGAGAGATGAACCTTTGCAGCAGCAGCTGCTAAAAATAGCTTGGCGTCTGCCAGTGCTCTGCCTGATCCCTGGTGCTGGAGCTGGTGTCTAGTTACCGTCAGGAGCCAGGGCAGGTGGTCCCCAGGAGCCCCTTCTTCACGGGGCCACCTGCAGCCTCCCCTCCAGCCCAACCAGGGAGGAGCTGAGGATGCTCTGCGCTTGCTGGATGCCTTACTGAGAGACACCCAGCAGCTGCTTGCTACTGTGGTTTCTCTTGGTGACTTCATGCTTTTGCTGAGAGATGCTTCAGCTGCCTTGTGGGAGTGTGGCGAGGGCTTGGGAGAGCTGCTGGTGCTGGCAGGCTTGTGCAGGGTGGCATTTGAAGTGCTGGGGTACAGAACGTGGGGATGGGATTGTTGCTGGGGCTGTGGTGACACGGCCTGTGCTCCTGTGCTCCCGTGCCCAGACTCACTACGCCGTGCGGGACACCACCGTGCTCTGCACTGATGAAGCCATCGACACCCTCACGGCCACAATCGAGTGTGAACAGCCACAGCCTGACCTCTACAAGTGAGTCTGTCCCTCCTGCCTCCTCCCCTGCCCGTCCTGCCCTGCAGCTGCCTGGTGGCACCCCCCTGCAGCCCCCGCAGCAGCCTCACTCGGGGGATCTGCAGTCCAGCAAAGCAAAGGCCATCTTCTCTGCATCAGAGACCAGAAGGTGTCTCAGGGCAGCGATGAGCTGCTGGGTCTCCTCTCTGCGAGGATGGCAACGTCTTCAAAGCTCAGTGTCTTTGCAGAAAAGCCTCCCTTGTGCAACAGTTTTCCTGGTATAATGAGCTGGTTTTCGTTAGCTCAGCAGTAGTAATGGTCCATGTACCTATTTTTAGGCCACTCTACCTTCCCAGTAAAATGCTTTGGGCTGAATGACTTCCAGGAGTAAGTGTCTGTGTGGTTAAATCCCTTGAGGGAGGTTTTCTGGAGTCTGTAATGGGGAGGTGCTGGGGTGTGTAAGCACACGGGCACCCCTGGGTGTGGGGAGTGTGTGGCTTCTCCCTGTCCTGAGCACAGCCACCCCTCTGAAACATTCAACTCTCAAATTCACTTGTTTCTGTATTTGCTTCCATTTCCTGTCAATGACTTTTCTTTCATATGTTTGTAGTATCTATAATGTATTTGTAATACAAGTTTCTCACATTTTTATCACAGATTTGTTGGAAGAATTATCATCTATGGAAGTAACCAAGAGCCCGTAGCCAGGTTGGTCTTGCAGCTGTCTGTTGGCCCTCCTCAGCAGGGTTGGGCATCTGCAGAGAATTTCAAGGATTTGAGCTTGTCCTGCCATCATTTGGGAATATTACGTTTTTTTCTTTAACCATTCCAAAGATTTCATTCTAAAAGGGTCTAAAATGAGGCCTCCCTTCTGCCATCCTGTGATTTGTTTGAGCCCCTTTTCAGGAGGCAGTGCAGGACCACGAGGTAATGTCCTGCCCTGCTGATGGGGCACAAATTTACCAGGCAGTGACAAAATATTGTCATTCGAAGGTAAGCAAAATCTGAAACATCAATCAGAATGTTTCATTGGAAAAATGAGCAAGTGATGCTCATAAGCCATCCAAAACAGCTGGCTCTCACCAGAGCATGTTGGATGGGTTTTGTGCTCTGCTGGGTCTGTTCATACCCTGGAAGCAACTGGGGGTTTCAAAGGGAAATAAAAACACAAATGGGGCTGTCAGCTTTGATGGTGCCACTGACTGGGCTGGAATGGACAGGCTTCTGATGGGTTTAACACTGCATTTTTGCCTAAGTACTGGAACATACTGGTTCTGAACATTCTGCAGTTATTCCTCAAAAGCCTTACTGAAAATCCCCCAATAAGAGTGGAACTTTGTGCATCAGGGATAGTATTTGTAAGATGAAATGGAAATGCAATTATATAAAGAAGAAAACAAACTCAAGCAAGGCCAAATTTAACATATAAATCATGTAATTAGCTGTAAGGAACCTTTGTTTATCTTTATATCCTATTTCTGAGTCTAATTTATGAAGTAGTTTGAATGTTCTTTGAGTGACGTAATGTTATAATTTCTTTTATGTTTAGGTCTTTGGGTCCTGAAAACCTGTTGTTGAAAGGTGCTACCCTCAAAAATACCAAGAAGATTTATGGTGAAGTTATTTTTGTTTGTTTATTTAAATAGTTGTGATAAGTAATGACAAATGTAGATGTTCACTACTAAATCTGGAGAGGGAGCATACTTCTTTACAGCCTGTCTGCCTGGGCTGTACAGCTGCAGTTTTCATGCCAGCTGGTTGCAAAGTGGCCAGGGTGACATCAGGAGGCACTGGTTCCATCTGCAGGGCTGCCCAGTTGTGTTAATACACCAGGGCTGGCTTTTCTTTCTGCCTGAGACACGATGGGCAAGGAGTTGTCCCCAGATCCCTTGCTGGGAGCACAGTCAGCCACTGGTGCTGGAGGGTGGTGGGAGACTGATGCTTCTCCTGACTGGACGTGATCCATGGGCTCCTGCTCCTGCTCTGGGATGCAGCAGTGACATTACTTAGCAGCCTCAGAGGTTTCTGGGGTTGAACAGTCCTTGGCTGATGCCTGTCCCCTCAGCTGGGATTGGAGTCTGGTTAAACACCGATGCCCCTGATGGGCAGGTGCCAGCTGGGTCCCTCTGGGCTGCCAGTCCCTTAGGAGCCCTGCCTTAATGCCCTGCAGGAGTTGCAGTCTATACTGGAATGGAAACAAAAATGGCTCTGAACTACCAAGGGAAATCTCAGAAACGGTCTGCAGTAGAAAAGTGAGTATTTATGTTCAGAAAAAAATCGGTAAGACCTGTTGGGTTTGGGTTTGTTTTTAATGGATGACTTGTACAGAAATAATCCCCTAATCCACTGCCTTTTGTTTCAGATGCTCTCTGAGTGCATAGAAAAATCTGGGTATTTGATAAAGCATATCTTGCAAGAAGCAGCATCATTTAGTAGCTTTTTTTATTCAGAAACAAAATTAAGAAATGTTTAAATATATGAACCTGACCCTGAATATCAGCAGTGTCAAAAGCACTTGTTCTGTAATTCCCTTCTTAAAAGTGAGGAAGTCTTGTTCCTGCCTATTTACATGTTTTTCTTTATAAAAATACCTGCAAGAATTTAAAAAAGAAACCTGTTTTTTCAGATCTATCAACGCTTTCTTGATAGTGTATTTGTGCATATTACTGGGCAAGGCCACTGTATGCACGACTCTGAAATACGTCTGGCAGAGTAATCCATTTAATGATGAGCCTTGGTACAACGAAAAGACTAAAAAAGAGAGAGAGACGTTCAAGGTAAGTGGATTTGTATTTCAGCACCTCCTCCAGCTTTACTTACTCTGGCTGTTCTGTTCAGTCTGATCGTGCCTGCTGCCAGCCCTGGGAGTCCTGTTTGCTCACAGAAAGTGCTGTTGTTTCCTTTGGTCCCTCCTGCTGTTTGTGTTTCTTTTGTGCCTCTCTCATGCTTGTGCACAGTGGTGTTTGTGTGGAGCAGGGCAAAGCCTAAATAAATGCTATATGATACAGAAATGCAGCTGATGTAACCTGGGTCCTTACCTGAACTCGAGCTATCTTTCAGCTTTGGATAGGTAAACTTAAACTGAGGCCATGTCAACCAGTTTGTTCAACCTGCCAAGACGTGGGCAGTCAAGCCTGAGAGAGAGAGTGTGTGTAGGGGTCTTTGTTGGATGGTTGTTGAGTTGATGGGTTATATACAGGGATGTCACTGCCCCACTTGTGCCCTTGCCACAGCTTGACTGGTCTCAAGCCACCTGCTCCTTCTTTCTGGTTGTTGGGGGTCAGGATGAGCCTGTAGCAGTATATTCTTAAGAGGAATATGCTTATGAAATACTGTTTTGGTCACTATGAAGCAGTGAGATGTACTTGTGTACCTGGTGGATCTGCAGAAGACAGTGGGATTTTCTGTGCCTGAGGAAAATGGGATTTAGCCCTGTATCTCAGCTGTATTCATTTTCATGTTGTTTTTTCCTATTTAGCCTTTTCTGGGAAGCTGTCTAGAATCCCTTAGGTGTTGCTGTAAACTGCCCCTGGGTCCTGACAGCCACAGGCTGCATCTTCTCCTCTTCCCTTTGCAGGTCTTGCGGATGTTCACGGACTTCCTGTCGTTTATGGTCCTCTTCAACTTTATTATCCCTGTCTCCATGTACGTTACAGTAGAGATGCAGAAGTTCTTGGGCTCCTTCTTCATCTCCTGGGACAAGGAGATGTATGATGAAGAAATACAAGAGGGAGCACTGGTGAACACCTCGGACCTGAATGAAGAGCTCGGGCAGGTCAGAACGGGCTGTGTTTGCATCTGTCTGGATGCAGATGTGGATGAAAGTGCCCTCCCTGCAAGGAGCCCCTGTTGTGGCAGTCCCTCGTGGTCCCCTGGGGCCAGAGCTTCACCCGCTGTGGGGGCACTTTGCATTTAAAGTGGTTGCACTGGCTCTGGAAACCAGATAAGGTTATAAATAGTGCATGAAAGAGCAGGAACTGGGTCACGCCAGTTGTTTCCATGCTGGGGAGTATCAGGCGCAGCGCTCTGCGTGGCAGCGTGCTTTGCTTTCACAGCTTCAATTAAAAATTAAAAATCCTCTGTCACTTTGAGGATTAATGAAAGCGTCTGCCCAGTCATCTCCCTGGGCACGTGCAGCTGTGCTGCTGCTGCCTTGCTGGGGCACCTGGACAGCTCAGGCTTCCCTTTCTGATCTGCACTGGGACAGATGAGTGCAGGGCGTGTGTAGTGCCTCCTGCTTTTGATTTTGCTTTAAAAACAATAATAAAAATATACTTGGAGTAGCAATTAGCTAGTTGAAATTCAGCTCCAAGGTGAAGATCCCCAGAGGAGGCAGCAGACCCACAGCAGCAGTTCTGTAAGCACTGGGGCTATAGCAAAGGACCCAAGAAAGTGAATGAGGGGAAAGTGAAGAGCCTGGAGACAGGTTTTGTCTTTGGAAGCTGCCTCCTGCCACCGGTGCAGCCGGCTGGAAAACAAAGCAGCAAAGCAGCAGAAGGACACAGATGTAGTGGGGCACCTGCATGGGTTTTGCAGGGTCGGGTTAGGATAGCCAAGTACCCTCCAGCAGTGGCACAGATGCACTAAAATGCCCCAGCCTCTGTTCGGGGGGGCTCCTTCCCCAGCCCCCGTGGAGCTGCCTGGTGCTTGCAGGTGGAGTACGTGTTCACGGACAAAACCGGGACGCTGACGGAGAACAGCATGGAGTTCATCGAGTGCTGCATAGACGGGCACAAGTACAAAGACTGCATTGCAGAGGTGGATGGCTTCTCCCAGACTGATGGACCCCTCAAATACTATGGCAAGGCTGAAAAGGTAAGAAATGGGCGTGCTGATGGCTGTAAGGGTTTTGTGGCCAGCTCCTGGCTGGGCGTGGCTTTCAGCTGGTAACGAGCCCTCCCTCCCCTCCTGCCCAGAGCCGAGAGGAGCTGTTCCTGAGAGCCCTCTGCCTGTGCCACACGGTTCAGATCAAGGAAGCAGACCAGGTGGATGGGCTGGTGGCACACCCAGAGCGCAGATACACCTACATCTCCTCTTCCCCGGATGAAATCGCTTTGGTGAAAGGCGCAGAAAAGTAAGACTCTGAAGATGTTGGCTTTTTAATTCCCTCTCCCTGGTGGGAAGGAGGGAGGTGAGGGCAATCTGAAGGTGATAGATCCCTTTCCACGGTCCCTCTGGGAGGCGTGTTGTGATCCCATTGCTGATGCTGACCTGCAGTGCTGTAAGTGTGTGGGTTTAAATGAGCTCTCTGTTAAAGGGATGCTCTGTAGAGGATCTTCCCTGAGCAGCTTCCTGGGAGGCCATGGTTTGCATTCACTGAGAGCAGCCCCAAGGTGCTGCAGTGCCCAGGTGTGGCAGAGGCTTTTTTGCTGGAGCCCACATGGCCCCTAGAAACAGAGACCAGTTACTGTGTGCGTGTTGCAGTGAAATTTTTTCCTTGCCATGCAGTGTCAAAATAACAGGATGGTTACTTTTGTCAAGGCCACATTGGAATCCTGCCAGAGATGCTCGAGGGCAGGCTGGCTGGGGCTTTGAGCAGCCTGGTCTAGTGAAAGGTGTCCCTGCCTATGGCAGGGGGTTGGGACTGGGTGATCTGTAACATGCTCTCCCAAACCCTTCAGTGATTCTATGCTTTGCCAGCCCCTGGGTTTTAGATGGAGGCTCGTGCAGCTGTGTACACTTGCTCATGGCTTGTAAAGCTGCCAGGGAGCCAGTGGACCATGTCCAGGGGCTCTCTGTGTCTGTGTGCTCCAGTGCCCAGGCTCTCCAGGGGATGGGAGCAGTGCCAGGACATCATAGCAGGCTCTGCATGGAGCAAACAAACAGCCAGCCATGCTCCTTAGCTCGAGGTCACCGAGCTCTCCTCTGCAGGGCAGAAGGTGAAACGAGAACATTATTATGTATAATATGTGCCAATGGGTGTTTTCAATGCTGTTCTGTCCTTTTGTTTATTGACAGGTATGGTTTCACTTTTCTAGGACTTGAAAACGATTTCATGAAAATACGAAACCAAAAGAATGAAACTGAGATGTAAGTGCTGCTGAGGAACAGGGCTGCTCTTCTGCACCACTCCCACCCACCTTGATTGAGTTTGGTCAACCTGGCAAGGTCAAAGCTGTTCCTTGAGGGCTGTCAGACCATGCTGACCTGCCCCAAAACTCCTGTCCCATTTACAAAGCACAGCACATCAAGGTGTAGGTGAAAAGGCTCACTTGCAAAAATCCACGGGTGGTTTACTGATGTCTAAATTCAGGTCCCTCGAGAGCCTGCAGTCCTTTGTACGTATCCTTCATTGTGCAGGTGGCTCCTGGGATTCAGGAGGTGGCTGCTGACCTTATGGGGTGTGGCTGGGGCTCACAGCAGGACACTGTGAGCCTAAACTCGGGATATGGCTCCATTCCCTGTAACCTTTTTTCCCCTCCCAAGCTGAAAACAGTTAGATTTACCCTGTGCTCACAGTTTGGTGGATATCTGTGAGAAACTGACCTAATCCCAGCACTCCCTGAAAACTTGGCTTCACAAGCAAGTTTCACTTCTTATTTCCCTTGTGAAGAAACTTCTCATTTAAATGGGAGACTCAGTGTTACTGCTTGTGGCTTGTGGTGCCCCCCTCCCTGCTGAGCCCCTGCCCAGCCTGGGGGCTTGGTGCACTGGTGGGTACCCACACCCTCAGTCCCATGCTCAGAGCACCACAGGACTACTGGAATCTGGGTTTTTTCCTCCATTTTCTTGTGCAGTAGCTGTAAAATTCATTCCCAGGTGGCTGATGCCACTTGTAGGGTGTATTGATTTCTGCAGCTCATTGTTAGTGATTTTCTGTCTCAAATAGTTATTTTTGTATTTTTCCTTTACTGAGTCAAAGCTTTTTTCTCTTTTTCTAAAGGTACCAGCTTCTGCACGTGTTGAACTTTGACCCTGTCCGGCGCCGAATGAGTGTCATTGTGAGAACCACCACAGGTACAGGCAAAGTGCTTTTGTGAGCTCTCATACCTGTGTGCCCAGCCATAAAACACGTCCTCCTTGTTCCTCTCACCCAGACAAGCTGAGCTGTTAGGTGTTCTAGGCTGGTCTAACTAAATTCTGTACTGGCTCTGGTTGCCATGGAGTTAGTTTGGCAGCTGTTTGGGCAGCAGATCAGGGGATGAGAACAGTGACCCATGGAGAGCTCCCTGCCTGCCTTGTTCCAGGCTGGAACAAGTACAGGGAAGACATGTGAGAATGTCCCCTGGGTGGCATGGGGTTTCATGGGAATAACAGACAACAATTCAGAGGTCACCATCCTTCTCAAGTGTCAGTCCTGTAAGGTTTGGGATGCTGGTTTTACCCTCCCTGGAAAGGTTGCCAAGGCTTACAGATACAGTGTCCAGCCTGTTGCAGAGAACTTGCTCAGAGGCAGGTAGGGACACTCGAAGTCTCAGCCAGGTCAGCCAAAGGTGTTTCACAGGCTGGTCAAAGGCTGTTTTTGGTGGGCAGTTGGGTTTCTAGCAGTTCCCTCTTTATCCTCCCAGATTTCCTCCCTCTGCATCACTTGCTTGCTGTTGACATTGTTAGGTCTTTCTGCAGCTTGTGAGTGCTATGAACTATTTATAATTTGCTTTTAGGAAAGTTGCTTCTCTTCTGTAAAGGAGCAGACTCCTCTATTTTTCCAAGGGTGCAGCAAGAAGAAATCCAACAAACAAAAGTCCACGTGGACCGCAATGCTATGGTGAGCACACGGATGGAATTTGGCTGGCTCCTGGGGTCAGGAAAGCCTTATTCCAAAAATAGGGATGTGGCCTTGCTTTGGAGAGAAGTGTTGAAAATGTGAGTGTCACTTCACATTGTTTTGATGCCAGGCTTCTTTCCTTTTCTGCTTGGTTGGCTTCCACCTTTATTTGATATACTTATATGGTCTCCATCACAGTTGTGTCCAAGCATCTCCCAGGCAAGTTGAAAATAGAAGAAACGTCAGCAGCCTGGTCCCAGTGGTGGTGGCACAGAGTCCCTGCTGGCTGCACGCTCCCAGCCCTGGTCCTTCTCTTGGTTTCTTTCTGCACATAATAAGCAGAACCACGATTACTCTGGTGGGAAGAAGTTACTGTAT
Source organism: Promerops cafer (assembly GCA_013398275.1). Lineage (NCBI taxonomy): Eukaryota > Metazoa > Chordata > Aves > Passeriformes > Nectariniidae > Promerops > Promerops cafer. The sequence continues at coordinate 132,707 of VZSE01010661.1, read as the reverse complement.
AAACACAGATAATTGCTCTGTTGACACAAGCCAACAAATTATCCTCGCCCTCAGGGCCAGTACTTCAAGAAGCACTGATGGTAGACAAAAGCACCAACCCTGAAGTGAGGAGCTGTAAAAAATCTGGATTTAGGGCATTTGTCCACTTTGTTTTCTTTCCCTCCCGCTGCCAGGATGGCTACCGAACGCTCTGTGTGGCCTTCAAAGAACTAACTGAAAAGGAGTATGACAAAATTGACAGACAGCTCAGTGAAGCCAAGATGGCTCTGCAGGACAGGGAGGAGAAGATGGCCAAGGTTTTTGACGACACAGAAGCAGACATGCACCTGATTGGGGCTACTGCTGTAGAAGACAGGTAAAGAGGTGACTCCACCACCAGCACTGTGGTGCCTCTGGTTTCTCTGATGTGGCCTTGTGGCCCAGACTCGCCGTGGTGGAGCTGAACAGCCAGGCAGATACTGGCAGTGTCCAGGGCAATTAATGACACCATGGCACAACCCATTTCACTGTGCCCTAGTTGCCTAAATTGGCTGGTGTAGTAGGAATTGGGATTTATTAATGAAACTACAGAAATACTTGCACTTCTGGAGAGTGAATTAAGCACACAGCATTAATTTGCACATCAAAACAAATTCAATTCCACATTCAGTTATAGTAACTGCAAGTGTAAATTAAACTCTTACTGTGAGGCCTAAGAGTCAAGAGTATAAAGCAGTGATTTCTCTTTTTGCCTGCAAATAAAAATTTGGTATTGCTGACTTGTACTCCTTATTCCTGTGGCAGTGGTCTCCCCAGCATGGGAGAAGTCAATTAACCTCTCCTGAGCTGGCGTTTTCTACCTGCAGAATCAGAGCCAGGGCTGTGAGGATGGCTGTGGGCCAGCCTGCCAAGTGATGCTTTGCTTGTGCTCGCAGGCTGCAGGAGCAGCTGGCAGAGACCATCGAAGCCCTGCACGCGGCTGGCATGAAGGTGTGGGTGCTGACAGGAGACAAGATGGAAACTGCCAAGTCCACCTGCTACGCCTGCAGGCTCTTCCAGACCAGCACGGAGCTGCTGGAGCTGACGGCGAGGACGGTGGGCGAGAGCGACAGGAAGGAGGATCGGCTGCACGAGCTGCTGCTGGAGTACCACAAAAAGCTGATTCAGGATGTTCCCAAAAGCCGGGGAGGCCTGAAGAGGTGAGTGAGCCAGGGGGCCCAGCCGTGCGCGTTTCAGATGCAGGTTTGGTGGAGAAGTGGCACCGTGCTGTGGGCCTGGGGACTGGTCACTTGCAGACACTGCGACTGGTTCCTTTGCTTTGCTCATCATCTCTGGTGGTAGTTGGCTTTGAACTTAATTGCACTGTTCCTTTAGTGAAGGGCACGTGTTAAGTGTAAGCTTTTTTAAAATTGCTAAGCCCCAAAAAATGGATGGGAAGAAGATTAACCCAAACCCAGTGTTTTTTTCCCTAAGATGATACAAGCAGCTAGGTTGACTTCTTAGTCTGATTAAGTTTCAAACGTGTTCCTTGTTGTGCCCCAGGAGCTGGACGTTGAGTCAAGAGTATGGACTGATTATAGATGGCTCGACGCTGTCGCTGATACTCAACCCCTCTCAGGACTCTGGCTCTAGCAATTACAAAAGCATATTCCTGCAGATCTGCTTGAAGTGCACCGCAGTGCTCTGCTGCCGGATGGCTCCCTTGCAGAAAGCACAGGTATTTACCTCTCAGTGCCTGAGCACGTCCCTGCCTGATGTCACACACGCTCAGTTCATCAGCTGGGACTTGACCCGATCATCCTAATCAAGCAGGACCTCTCCAGGCTATGTGCAAGCCTCATCTGAGCTTCAGAGCGTGATGAAAGCACACCATTCTTTCAAATCTGAATGCAAACCCTTTGTTTGATATGCTGGCAGGAACCTGTAAACCCAGGCCAATTAGAAATAAACAAAACCTCCCTTTGCTCTTTTTTTTTTTCTTTCCTAATTTGTCAAGTGGAGTCTGTGACTTCTCCCTCCAGCAGATGATGTCCCAGCCTGATTAGTGGTGTGTTTCTGCACCCTGAGATGCATGTGAGAACCCACCTTTGGGAGAACAGGGTCTGGCAGAAGGGGAGGGCAGGATGTTGCTGCTGGGGTTTGTTTTTAAATCCTGTCCTTCAGCCCTGCACAGCTGGATTGGGCTTTTGCTCTGGTTGTGACTGCAAAGCAAGTAACAGGGGCTTTTATTAACCTGAGCTCTCCAGGTGTTGTATTGCTGCTGTAAAAGCCTGATTGCTTGTCCTGGGGGGAGCAGTGGGAAGGTCTCTGGAGGCTTTTTAACTGAATTTTGGGTTCTGCTACTGGCCTTTTTTTAAATCTTCTAGATTGTGCGAATGGTGAAGAACACAAAAGGAAGCCCCATAACCCTCTCCATAGGGGATGGTGCAAATGATGTCAGTATGATTTTGGAAGCACATGTTGGAATAGGTAAGAGTCCCTGAAATGCCCATCTCACAGCCCAGACCTGTCTGCTCTGGCTGGGGTTCACTGGTGAGGTGCAGTTGGTGTTTCTGACTGCACGTGGCTAAACCAACCCCCCTGAAAAATGTGGGAAGTCTGCTCTTGCTTTCTTTGGAGGTAGAGTTTAACTCCAGATTAATGCTTGGGATCATAGACTCATGGAATGGTTTGGGTTGGAAGGGGCTTTTAAAGGGTCCAGCCCCTGTAATGAGCAGGGAGATCTTCAGCTCCATCAAGTTCCTCAGAGCCCTGTACAAGCTGACCTTGCATGTTCCCAGGAATGGGGCATCCACAGCCTCTCTGGGCAACCTGTGCCAAAGTTTTACCATCCCCACTGGGAAAAGAGAGGGATGAGACCATCATACACTGCTCACCTGTGCCAGTACCATTCTCTCTGCCAGTGATACCCTGCAGATTATGTTCAAAAACTCTGTGACCAAAGTAGTGTGGTAAGGATTGCTTGGGGCTCAGGAAAAAAGGGGGCACGAGCAGCAAGCAGATGAGTGGCAGTTGTTGCAGTGGCAGTGCAGTGAAGGTGTCAGACTGCAGTGCCAAGTGGTGGCAGTAGCTCAGCACTGGGAGCTGCTGCCCAGGTGTGCTGTGCCTGTGCTGTCTGTGTGGCTGACAGCAGGCTGGAGACTCCTCCTGTCTGCAGATGGGTGTGTGAAATATGGGAGACTCCTCTAATACCACTGGAGAAGGGTCAGTGGAAGGGAAAGGGCATGTTCTTCATTTGGGGCTGTTGGAAATGCTGTGGTGCCCTCTAATGAAGGGCAGTTCATCTGGATGTGGCTTTGTGAACAGAACAGCTCTGTGGGGATGTCTCAGGAGGCTGAGCAGCTGCAGGGGATAACTGAGCAGTGTGAGATGCAGGCCAGCCCACGGGGAACCAATTCCTTATCTTTCAGCAGGTTTGCCTAGACACCCTTCACCACACTCTTACACAGGAAATCACAGAGCAGCCTAAATATAGCTTAAAAACTCCAGAGGCAGGTCTGAGTGTTGTGGAGCCAAAACCACCCAGAAGGGGTTCATGTTTGGTCTCCTGGGGCACTCAGGAGGGAAACTCGGCCTTTGTGGTGCCTTGAGACACTGAGTGATGTGAGCAAACCCAGAGGGCAGCACCCAGATTCCAGCTCCCTTGGCACTAACCCCTTGCCATGCTTCTGTCTCCAGGGATAAAAGGCAAAGAAGGACGCCAGGCCTCCAGAAACAGCGACTACGCTGTGCCAAAGTTCAAACATTTAAGAAAACTGCTACTAGCACATGGGCATTTATATTATGTGAGAATAGCACACCTTGTACAGTATTTCTTCTATAAGGTAAGGGGCAGCGTGCAGCTGATTTTTGTTTATCCCGTGCATTTCTTTGGCAATAGAGTAAAATAATAAACAGGAAAAAATGTGTGGGGTGTTCTGTAGTTGTGTTTTCCTTCCCTAGGGCAGGCTGTGTCTGCGTGTGCCTGTCCATTGGAAACAGTGCTTGCAGGGGAATGTGAGCACTCTGCTGGTGTCTCCTGCAGATACCAGCTGCTCACTGGGTTGGTTTTGTGCTTGATTGAACAAGTGCCCTACCTTGTCTGATGTTGTAATGTCAGACACTAATGTCTGATAACAGGAAAAACTTGGATTTAGACTGAGAAGTGAAGTGCTTCCCTGCTGACCATTTGTCTTTTGTTCTCCTAGAACCTTTGCTTCATTTTACCGCAGTTTTTATACCAGTTCTTTTGTGGATTCTCACAGCAGGTAACTTCCAGTAATTTGTCTATAAAGGCAGGATAAAAAGCAAGTGGCATCTTGAGGCTTCCTAGCAGAGACTTGGCTTTTGGCATCTTGTCCCTTCAGCACCTTGCTCTAGAGGACAGGAGGAGCTGACCTTGTTGCTCAGCACCGTATCTGGAACATAACATTTTGAGACCATTACTGAAAAGAAAGCAATCTGCTTTCTTTCCTTTCCCATCCACCAGCTGTAAACACAGGTGGACACCTTCCTGAAGTAATTGAGAGAAGGGTTTAGCTGGTTTGTCAGCATCTGATTTTGCTACTTCTGCTTCTCTTACAAGAACAAGTTTTGAAAGGTTTCCTGCTCTTGTCTCCTCTGCTGCATTTCACTGCATTAAAAATGTCACTCAGAGGGAAGAATGGTTCATTCTTTTATGTCTTAAAAAAGACACACAATGAGTGTTATCAGAGCTTTGTTTAATCCAAGTAAGCATCAGAGGGGCAGATCCATGTGGTGAGTGGGTTCATGTGCTTGGAGACAAGAGCTTTGGCTTTTGTGTCAACTTAAGGGGCTTTTGTGTCTATTTGGGCTCAAAAGTAACAGGAAGAGTAAATGGTGAGAGATGATTCTCTGCTTGTTTTGGCAGAAACACTTGCCTTTTTTTTTTTTAAAAAAGAAGCTATAGTTCCTCTAAAACAGTCTAGTCTTTAGAGAGCCACAGGAGGTATCAAATGTATTAATAGAAACGGCAGCACAAGAGCAGCAAGAGGAAAGCTGTGATCAGGGCTGTTTAGTCATGTGTTTCTGGAGGATATGCTGGAGATGAGAGCAGCCAGTTACAAAACTTCCTGTCAGTGGGGGCAGGTTCCTGGGCACACAGCCTGCAGGTGCCTTGTTCCCCCTTGCATTGCACAGAGCACAGCTCCCACCCCGTGAAACTGTGCTGAGTGACAAGGGGTGGATCTGTAGGGCGTGTAGGAGCTGGAAATTTATGGTTTCATTTCTTCATGGAGAGGCCTTTGTCTGTCTCATTTAACCCTTTCTTCCTGTTCTAAGCCTCTGTATGATGCTGCTTATCTGACCATGTACAACATCTGCTTCACGTCGCTGCCTATCCTGGCTTACAGCCTCCTGGAGCAGCACATCAGCATCGACACGCTGACCTCGGACCCTCAGCTCTACATGTGAGTAGTCCTGGGCTGGGTGAACCTCCACACAGCTCTGGTAGCCCTGCTTTGGGTTTTCTTGGTGCAGGAGCATAAGCAGGTGTCCCTGTCCTGTGTCAGGGATGGGATCACCATGAAGTGCAGAAAAAGCCATTTCTGTCCCTCCTGGCTCAGCTGTTCCTGTGTTCAAGCCGAGCAGCCCTGTGTTTCCTGCCTGTTGCTACTTGTTTATGCCTCTGTCTGGTGTAGCAAACTGCACTGCTGTATCTGTGAAAGAGTAAACTGTAGGTGGATTCATCCAGAAGAAGAATCAAGCTGTGAGTGGCCAGACCGTTCCTTCACGTTACCTTTGAGCCAGGCACGTGATGGGGCGTGTAATGCACGGAGGGGAGATGGAGCTTTCAGGAGGAAAAAAGATCCATTCATTTTCAGAAAGATGAATGTTTCTGAAGCCCGGCTCAGGCAGGTGGTTCCTCAGCTCATCTAAATGGATATGGTCCCCCAGGCTTCCCCTCCACAGGCCAGGTCCCCTTATCAGAACCCAGGGAGCTCTGCTCATTGATCCACACACTCAGTTTTCTGCCACATTGCCCAGGGAAAGGGACAGCTTAGACTGTCTCCCTCTGCTTTGCTTGTTGTTTTCTCTCCTTGGTTGCAGCAAGGAGAGGCTCCAGTCTTGCACAGAAAGAGGGATGCTTTCCATCTTCCCCCCAGCCCTGCCCACACACGTGCTTGGGGCCACCCTTCAGCAAAGACTAAGGAAGATGTTTTTCGGAGGAAGCCCCTCTCCGTGCATCCCTGTTGCTAATTCCCCAGGCTGGCAGTCAGCTCAGCCCTGGGGAAAAGCCAGGTCGGGGCTGCTGTGGCCCGTGGCCTGTGCCAGCCCTGGGGCTGTGGTGTGATGCTCCTCAGCAGCGGAGGCTGTGCTCGAGCCAAGAGTGATCTGTGCAGAGACAGCAAAGGGAATTATCAGGTGCCTAAAATACTGTGTGGGAGTTGCCTTAGGTATAGAAGAAGCAGTGAATGCAGCAAGAGCTGTAAGGCTGGGAAGGGGCTTGGGTGATTTTGAAGTAAACACTCGGAGCCATGATTGATTAGAGCTCTGTATTCCGTCAGTCTATGGCAAAATGCCCCCGTCTGTATTTTTAAATAGCTTGGTAATTGAATATTGTGTGACAGAGCAATAACAGCAGGCCCCTGTGCCTTCCCGTGGTGGGCTCTCTGATCTCTGGGGTCGGTGTGTTGAGGGGAAGGAGCCCTGGTTTGAATATTCATGGCTGTGCACGTGCTGCTGGATGCAGAGCGCCCGCTGCGCTGCTGCTGGAGGAAGTGCTGAGCTGCTGCAGTGCAGATCTGAGTCTGGAAAAAGCCTGTTTACCACGAGCACTGCAGGGCAGAAATGGGAATGCAAAACAGCTCGCAGGGAGGAAGCTGCTTGTATTTTCTCTCCTTGCAGTACCCCGCACTTCCAGTCTGGTTTATCCTTGCTCTTTTCTCAGACCCAAGTGCTGATGTGTTAGAACGTGGTCACAGCATCGCCCTGTGTAGGTTTCAGTAGGATCTCACTTCAGAAACTGCAGTTACAGGAGCCCAGCACCACACAGGTTTGCAAAGGGCATCTTGCTGAAAATGGATGTGTTGCTTTAGGAGTTAAGGAGAATGATGCAAAAAAGGTGGGGACTTTACAGAAAGTAATCTGAAAAGATAATGATGCAGGGAACTGTTTTTACCTCCCTTCCTCCTGCCCTGATAGCCACCCTTCACTCCCCAGGCCCCGTGTGTGGTCCCTGCAGAGCTTTGCTCATAGCCCATCCATTTGCTGCCTCTGCCTCCATGCCAGATCTCATCCTGTATTCAGCCAAGAGCCTCCTGCTACAACCCCTGTGATAAAAACACCCACCATACAATTCAGGAGGTTATTTTCAGCCTGTGCAGAAAAACACTTCAGGGAACAGGACTTGCAGAGCTTTTCTCAAAAAAGGACTTTGTGCATTCAACAAAAAGAGGGAAGCACACCATGGATCTCATGCAGCTCGTACAGCTGCTCTTTAGCCTTACCCTGCTTTTAAAATTGAGCAGATAATGTCAGATACCATGGGCAGCACAGGGGCTGCAGAAGAGGATCAGGACAGCATTGCCTCTGGTCACTTTGTGGTTTTTTCATCCAAGTTACCCAGAGGAGGAGGACAAAACAATTCATATGCTGAACCTCTTGTGATTTCTCATGATCAGCAGCTGCATATAACAAGTGTTCTTTATGTCCTGGCAGGTATTTTTGTGGTTTCCCCCCTTGCCTCCTACTGCAAGGGCTTGCTCCCAAGCCTCCCAGTCCCTTGCCTGCGAGGAGCTTTGAGCACATCCCAAACGTGGTGCTGATGGTCTTGTTACTCCATCTCTTGGCAGGAAGGTGTCGGACAATGCAATGCTGCAGTGGAGGCCGTTCCTGTACTGGACCTTTCTGGGCGCCTTTGAAGGACTTGTGTTTTTCTTTGGGGCTTATTTTCTTTTTCAAAATTCATCGTTGGAAGACAACGGAAAGGTAACGCCAGCGAGAGAAGGGAAGATGAGTGTTTGTCTGCCTCTGACACGCCTGGCAGCACTGTCTGTGTGCTTCAGCTGTGCAGTGTGTCTGAGTCTTGTCCAACAGTGTAGCCTTGCTTATGGTGTGATCCTGCAGCAAATGCTTGAAATAAAACATTTTCCAGATCGCCATGGAAACAGGGCAGAGCTGGTTACACTCCCTAGGTAAAATGACTAGTCTGACACGCAGCCCTGTTCCAGCCCAGTGAGCTTTGCACAGTGCTGGTCCCCTCCTCTTCCTCTGTGTGGTCCCAGGCACTGGCCCAGGGCAGGAGCAGTGTCTGTCCTTCCCACCAGGGACAGCCTGGAATTCAGCATGTGCTTGGCTGGTTGTGAGCAGCTGAATTAACCCACCTTGATGGGATGGTGCTCCTTAGTGCAGACATGGTGCAGGGCTGCTTGTGTGCTGTGCCTGCTTGGGGGTGTGATTTCAGCCTCTGGTCTCCCTCTGCCCTGGGGGAAGGCTGGGCTGGCCTTTTGCTCCTGTTTGGGAGCCAGCAGGAGTCCCCAGCTGCTGGAGCCAGCAGGGTGTTGTCCCTGCTCGTGCCTCTGCTGTGGGGATGAGCACCTGCATCACCGTGTGAGCGAGGTGTGGGAGCTGCTGGGGTTAACTTGCACAGAAAGAGGAGGAAAGAGGATAGAGGGTTTTTTTATTTTTCCTTTTTTCTTATTTTTTCTTATTTTGCTGCTTAACTGAGTACAGAGCAAAGCGTTGGTGCAGGGTGGCTGCCACACGTGGTGGCCTGGGCTGTTCAGGACCCTTTCCCCACAGGAATGTGCAGCGTGTTATTAGATCTTGGCTGATGGGAAACTTCCTTACACCATCACTTGTGACCCTTGAAAAAACCTAAACTTTTCTTAGCGGCTAACACTTGGAGAAAAGCTGATGAAATTGATATATGTATATTCATACATTGCATCAATGCCAGCATTTATGGCCCCAGCTATATGTAGTCAAGCCCCTGTATTGTCAGATCAGTGCTCTTCTGTATCTGTAGCCATTCTGGTTGTATTTGAAGGAGACATGAAGCACTGATGTGTTCTGCGAGTGCCTTCAGAGGTCAAGTCTATGTGACACTACAGTAAGATCCGTGGTTATGTCCTGTTCTGTAAACACTTATGCCTGTAAGAACTGCTACCAGCAATTGTTCATAGTATCCATGTATGTTTGATTGACTCGTTTTTCACTCCTATTGACTTTAGTTTTTTTGCATTTTTTGAAAACTTTTACATTTCACTTTCTGTTTTAATGTATGCATTCAGAACTTGACAGCCTTTGGTAAGCATCTCTCCCATTCATTGCCATCATTTGGATTTATATGCAGTATCTGCTTTTCTTTGTGTGCGTAGCCACTAGTACCCACAAACCAAACCAGATGGATCAGCGCCCACTGGTGCATTCTGCAGAGGGGCCCGCAAAGAGGTGATGATGAGTGTGGCCAGAAAGCAGACACTGAGTAAATTGCCAAGAAGTCCCGAGGTGCAGGTGCTGCAGGGCCTTGTGTCCCGGCTCGGCGTGGCCGTTGGCAGGCGGCGGTCCCTGCTGCTGTCCCAGCCCTGGTCAGCCGCGTGCGCGGCGCTGCATGGCTCAGGGCGGCGCGGCGCGGCGGGCGCCCGTCCCAGCGTCCCTGCCCCGTAGCGGTGGCTCCCTCCACCCCTCCCTCTGCCCCCTGCTTGCTCCCCACCCCGTGGCGTTCTGTGCCCCCCGCGGGAGGGCCGGGACGCCTGTGGCAGTGCCCTGTGTTTTGCAGGTGTTTGGGAACTGGACCTTTGGGACGATTGTTTTCACCGTGCTGGTGTTCACCGTCACGCTCAAGGTCAGCATCTCCTCCCTTTCTCAGGTGCTCATGGCAGGCCTTGGCCAGGGCTCGTGCATGCACTGTAAAATCATGCAGTCAATGTGCTGAAGTGTCTGTGAGTGTTTTCCACCAGGCAGAACCTGCTCATTTTCCATTGTGTAGTCTCTGGTCTTTAAGTGTTTGTTTTGTTTAAATTATTTTTCTATTTTTTTCCCCTCTTTTGAGGACTCCAGTTGATTATGGTTGGCTTTTCCCCGTGCTTTCACCTCTTGATGTTCAGTCCCAGCAAGAGGAGAGGAGCAATAGAGAATTTGGGTTTGTCCACCTTGTTTCAGACAAGGCTGAGTGCCAAAGTGATCACAAAAGCACACGTATCAAATAACAATAGCAAATCTATTTTGTTTCATGGAGCTTTCCAGAACAAACTGTTTGCATAAGACCTTACAAAAGGTCTTTTGTGTTTGGTTCAGGACAGCAGGTGGTGACAAGAGGCAATTACAGTCCCTGTAACCTTTAGACTTTTCTTTCCTGTAGCATCAGGGGTTGCATCAAATTTATTCCATTTAAAAGCATCAGTTACAATTAGAATGTCACTGTTTCCCTGCTAACATTGTGCCAGACTGTGGGCATTGAAAATGTTTTTCCTGGTGCTCACATGCACAGAGGTAGCTTTTTGGAGAACCTTCAACCTTAATGTGAAGCCAGTCTGAAATTCTGTATAAATGCAATGCAGTACAGTCTGCAGCTCAAGCCTGTTTTGTCTCCTTTATTCCCACAGCTAGCGTTAGATACCCGATTCTGGACGTGGATGAACCACTTTGTGATTTGGGGCTCCCTCGCTTTCTATGTGTTTTTCTCATTCTTTTGGGGAGGAGTCATTTGGCAAGTATCATTTCTTCTTTCCGCTGTGCTTTCTCGGGGGAATGCCCCGTGCTGGCGTTGGCAGGGCAGCATCCCCTCCTGGGGGGTATCCTGGGATCTGCAGGTGCAGGGTGAGTGCAGCCCTGCTCCTTTCTGTGCTGCGTGAGGAAGGGGAGCCTCCATCCAGCCAGAAGGCAGCGCTGCAGGAGGGCTGCTGCACAGTGAGATGTGTTGGAGGAGGCCTCAGCCCACCAGAGGGAAGAGCCTGAAAGAGAGAATACCCTGGGCATCATCCAGGTGCTCAGCTTTGGCAGGGGCTGCTTGCTTTTCTGCCCACGGGGTCATTTTGGGGCTGAGGCTCTTGTCTTTATTGGGAGGTTCTAGAGTAAACCTTTTAGGGTCTGTTTGTGCGTGTGCCTGAGAGAGACAGAAAGGATTTGTGGTGGAAAGAACCCCGGTGAAACAGAAGGAAGGAACAGATGAGGCAGATGCAGAGCAAGAGGACCTGGCCCTGTGGGGCAGAGGGAAGAATGTACAGGAGGAAGCCAGGTCCTGGTGTTGAGATTGTGGAACTGAGTAGAAGAAATTCTCATTGATTTTAGGTTTAATGTGTTGCAAAAGCAGGCGAGCGTGAGCACATTACAAACCCTACCAGCTGTGTTTGCTGTGCTGCAGTAAATGTTCAGTTGGCATTCACAGCAGGCAGCATCTCTGGTTTACACCTCTGCTCTGCCATGGGCTCTGCCATGGGCTCTTGGCCAGAGCCCTGATCCAGCAACCTGCTAACAAGGATGTGGAACAGATTTAAATACTTGGTATGGGGGTCACAAGCTTTAGCTCTTCAGTTAACTTTTGCTGACCAACAGATCCACATCTGCAGTCTAGCCACATCTCTATGCTAAATGTGTGAATTTTCTACTGTTTAACTTGCACAGCTCAATATTTTTGATCTGACAGTAAGTGAAAACTGCTTTGGGATTCTTGTCATCAGTTATTGATGAGGTGTTTTTCACAAGCAGCTGTTGGTTGCTCTCCCTCATCAAGAAAAGGAGGAAGGGGCAAATAACCTGTTGTGATTGAGAGACTGTGGATTTCCACTAGCAAAACCAAACCAGAAGCTATAGCAAAGCCTGAAGTTGAAATAAAATTACCAGGTTTTTGATGAGGTGAATAATTTATCTTTCAGTGATGGTGGTTAAATTCAAACCCCTTCCCACTCTGAAAAGAAACAGATGTGGAAGATGCAAAATGGCTCATGACAATCTTCCAGAAATAGTGCAGCTGGAGCAGGAGGTGGATTGGAAGAAAGATGGACAGTGTGTTTCTGTGCTGTATCCATCTCTGTCTGAAAGGGAGGCATAACTGCTAATAGCTTTACCTGAAGTTTCCTTTGATTCTGATCTTCTTGGAAAACCCATGTTAACCAGAATTTATTTGTATCCTTTCTTTTTCAGGCCTTTCTTGAAGCAGCAAAGAATGTATTTTGTATTTGCTCATATGCTGACTTCTGTTTCCACGTGGCTGGCAATAATTCTCCTGATCTTTATCAGCCTTTTCCCAGAAATTCTTCTAATAGTTTTAAAAAATATAAAAGAGAAAAATCATCAGGTAAGGAACAAGATGATGTATCACACTATTTTTAGGAAGATCTCTTATCCTTAGGCACCAGATGAACCTCTAAGAATACCACGTACCACTCACATCTCAAGGAAGGCTTTCTAGAGTCTTGTCTTGCTCTTTCACATGCCAAAAATGTCAAGAAGTTATTCTAAAAATACTGCCTAGATCTGTAGCAGGGAGAGAGTCAACCTGTGCCTTTCCTTAGTGGCCTTCCCTGGGTGGGAATGTGGTGTCTCCTAGAGAATTGCAGAAGCCTTGTCCAGCCTGAGCTGATCACCAAACACACCTTACCTTGTCCTGAAAAAACTGCTTATTTTGAGTCAGAAAAGCAGGATGCCCCCCGGGTGTGTGCTGAGGTGCTGGTGCAGTGGGAGCAGGGTCAGGCCTTGGCACATTTGCCCATCCTCCATGAAACACCGAAGGCTCAGACCACGCTGTGCACTCTCCCTGGAAGCTGTCTGGTTTCTTAACAGCTCTCCCTCACTGCTGGGGAGGAGGGCTCCCTTTAGAAGTGGAAACCTTTAGAAGTTTTCTCCATTGCTCCTGCACGTGCTGAATCCAGCAGTGCCAGGCTCTCGGCTCGCTGTGCTGAGCCCCCTGCCCCTTGTCTGTGCTCCCCCAGAGGGGCAGCCCCTGCTCCCCCTTCCCCTGCAGCATCAGCGAGCCCTGCCCTGGCCAGCGTGTGGGAATTGCCAGCCAGCCCTGGCCTCTTGCCCCGGGGTTTGCGTGTCCCAGGGCTGCAGTAGGGCACAGCTGAAGGGACGTGGGCTGGGGTCACATGCAGTCACCCCTGGTCATCGAAGGAGTCACCGTGGTTTGGGCTGGAAGGCTCCTTACAAACCATCCAGTTCCAGCCCTGCCATGGGCAGGGGTGCCGTTCACTAGGTCGGGCTCCTCAGGGCCTCATCCTCCCTGGCCTTCAGCACTTCAGGGGGCATCATTAAAGCTGAAAACAGTAGAGATGGGAAGAGAGCTGTGGTTGTATTCTGTGAGGATCCTTCTTCCACTGAAGTATGATTTAATAGCTCCTAGCTGCACACCCCTGTTGAGTAGGCTGGGTGTGAGTTGCTCTCAGCTGCAGACATAGGACAGTGTGGGGACAGTGCCCTGGAAGGGTGACCTGGGGATTTCTGAGCCCCAGCTCAACTCACCTGGGAGGTGACCCATTTTTGCCTTCAGCTGCTGACCAAAGATCCATCCCCTCTTGCAATACTTACTTTCAAGAGTGCTTTATATTCATTTAACAAAGGCTCTTGTGAAATCACTTGGTAAAGCAAAGTGAATGTCAACTAGAAACGTCTCTTCAGATGTGCATCCCAAACTAAACACAGGCTGAGCCATATTTAAATGTACATTTTGAGTAAGAGCTTTACTCTGAGTGCCTGAAGGAGATACAAGCTCTGGATATCTGTGTCAGCCATCAGACACCCAAGTCAGCTGCCTGATTTGTAAAGGCATCTAGGGTAGATGATTTCAAATCAAAACCCATGTTGAGAATCCTGACCTTACTATTGAAATAAAATAAAGATCAGTGTCCCAAGGGAAGCATTAAGTGAAAAACAAAATTAGGGACATTGTATGGGGGCCTGAAGCACAACTTGGTGGCCACAGGTCCCTTCTGGAAGGGGAGGATGGACTTAGGCCAGGTTGTTGGGCATCTGCCCTTGATCCCAATGGGACAGGGTTTCACCCCCCGTTTCCTATAACACAGCACATCAGCTCTGCTCAGCCTTTATTAAATTCCTCTGTGGAAATGTGGTGGTTGTTTTTGTTTTGGTTCTGTTTATTTTTTGAACTGCAAGGCGCATTTGTGTTTTCCTTGGTTTCTGCCTTTCTCTGCCTTGTACTGCAACTTTCTGTCTTTTGTGCTGTTGTGAACTAGGTAACGAAGCGCCTTCCTTCCTCAGGAACATCCACTATCTTCATGCTTTCTCAAACTTCCAGCAATCACAGCTTTTCTTGGAGTGAATAAGGTGATTTCCTTTCTGAGTCGCAATGTGTTGCTTGCTCAACTGCTTTTTTCTTCCTTCTAATGCCTAACTCCTGAAAACCCATGTTTAGGTTTGCTCACACAGCAGAACCTTGCTTTTCCCCACCTTTGCCTTAATTTAAATCTTTTGCTTAAATATTTCGTCTGTCTTCCCCTTGGGTCTCTTGCTGCACCTCAGGTGGGTGAGCTGGTTGTGCTCAGGATGTCCAAGTGAGGTGGACACAGACCAAGCTGGTTACATTCTCCTTCCTTGCTGTAGTTGTGTGTTAGTGGACCAGACAGGAGTGGGACAAGGTGGAACTGATGTTGACTGTCCTCTGGATGCTTGTCAAATGGCTCAGGCTTGTCTGACCTAGGAGGAGCTTCCCCAGTGCCCACCTTGCCCAGTCCTGCTGTTGTTTGTGTGAGTGATGAGGCCACAGCCCACAACCCTCACATCAAGGGATAGTCTTGGACTTGCTGGCCATGGGACTGGTGGGGTCACCCACAGCAAAGCAGCTTGATTACATGTCCCTAGTGATTGGATTAATGCAGATCTCCACCATTCCTTGCTGTTCTAAAAAATACCACTTGTGTGGAGATCAGGGATGCCTTCCTCCTCCCTCAAAAGCACCTGCAGCATAAATCTCCAGACATTTTGAGAAGCAGGGCCAGTTTCTGAATACCCCCCATGCTTCTTGCAAAGCCCAGCCAGTGTTGGTCAGCGTGTGTTGCTCCATCCTTTGTGAAATGGCTCAGCTGTAAGAGGGGCTGTGTGTCTTGCAGTGCTGGACCCAGGCAGGCTGAGGTTGTGCTCTAAGTCTCTTTGCCTCGCTGTTGCAGAGCAGCAGGAAGGCACCTGGTTCATTGTCGCCCAGACCTTCTGTCAGACCACTTCTTTTAAGAACATTCTCAGATGAGTCTAATGTGTTGTAACAGGTACCCTGTCTGGAGGAGCTGGGATGGTTTTAAAGGCATTGATTAACCAAATGTAACCCCCTCCAAATCAATTAAACCGTGGTTCTTGTAATCCTCTTGACTCTCGGTGTGGGGCACCTGTCCTGGTGGAATGGAGATGCAATGCTTGGGATGCATTTTAATTTGGGGATGTTGCACTGTCCAACTTCTTCAGAATCCCATGTCTGTACAGATCTTCCCAAATATTTGGCAATATGTAAACAAATCTTTCACTCTAACTGCTACTTCAGTCTAATATTAGCACAGAATTTCATTTGAGAGTGCAGTCTGAGTTGTGCTAACACTGGCTATAAAAGCTAATGCTGATGCATTTACAGTGAAGGATGGAAGTCTCAGTTGTTAAAATGATTCCAGTATTGCATCTGAACTGGACCAAAATCTCTTTCTCTCGGGTGCATGCTGTTCTGTCAGATAGATACAAGTATGTTCTAATTCATCTGCATAGTTGGAAACTAAACACATGTACTTACCTGTGTGTGTGAGCACATGGGACAGAGGCATGTCTCAGTGTCCGTGTGTCTGCACACACACCCAGAGCATCCTCGGGCGAGTTGATTTTAAACGTTGTAGTAAGCCAATAGCAGAATAAAACAAGTAAAAGTGCCCAATTGAATTCACAGTTCTGTGTTCAGGGGAGATGTTATGTGTGGTGTCTGCTGCAAACATAAACCTGCAGGCTACCTACGAACCTCTTGCACCTTTGTGCCCACACCTGCTGCTAAAGAAATCAGATTTATGGGCATGGCAGGGCCAGCAGCCAGCCTTGCCAGGCCTCCAGTGCAGCTGGCACCCAGCCTGTGCAGCCAGTCCTTCCCCAGTGACATTAGGTGGTGCTCTCCACCACCACATACTGGTGCAGACTGGTGTGGGAGGTGGCTGCACCAGCACAGAACAGGAGCTGCAGGGGACAGTGGGGCAGATGCCACTTTTAGACTTCATGCAGAATTTTGCAAATTGTGAAAATTGATTTATCATCTGATTACTTGGTTGTGAATGATATTTGGCACTTTTATCAGGGGCTAATCATTCTTCTTCTCTTATGTAATTTTTTTAAATAACCCAGGAAAAGGTTTATGAGTTTGGGAATGTAACAGTTGCAATACATGTTTGTTTTCCTTCTGATTTTTGCAGGCTGGCCCCTTTGATCTGCCTGTGTTAGTGTCATACAAACGTATAGAGAATGGTTATGTGAAGGCTGAAGATGCTGTTACTAATTTGGCAGAAAGATATCCTCTCAGGATACCTTGAAGTGCTCCACACAAACCCTGCATATTGTCATGCTGTAGGAAACCCATGGTTTTAAGCTGGCAGTGACCTTTGATAGTACCAAGGACTGTAAGCAGCCATGCTGATAGAGCAGCCAGGGCCCTGGCCCCACGGTACCCATTAGGTGTTGGTCTTGTGGCTTCCCTGCCCTCCCAGAAAAACCAGTTCTGCCAAATCCTACATCCTCGGAGGCTGAGAAAGCATCTTTAGGAATTCACCCAAAACAGCGTGGATGGAAGTGCAAGAGTGCAGTGCCAGGCCCGTTTCACACGGGGCTTCCTCTGCCTGCTGCAGCTCTGTCCCAGAGCAGCAGAGCTGCTCTCAGCTCTTGCTCTGCCTGACCAAAGAAGCAGCACAGACTTCGACCCAGTAACATTCCCCTCCAGCCCCCTGAAGGCACTGGGGAGAGGCTGCTCCCCTCACACAGAAGGTGGGTGCAGCCCTGGAGCCCCTCTCCTGGTGCTGGGGCTGTGCTGCCTCGGCTGGCAGTCGCCCCCTCCCAGCCGTGGCTTCCCAGCTGCACACGGCAGGATCAGCTGAAAATTCGGGAGGAATCTTTGCTGCTGCCTCCTCCAGGTGGAGCTGGGCACAGTCTGTGGTCTGTCCACTGCAGTGCTGTCCGTGAAGACCTGCAGGGCTGGGAAGTGCCAGAGCATCCTCCCACAACCAGTTTGCTGCCGGGTTTGTTCCTGCTGGAGGGCGAAGAAGAGGTTGTTTTGTTGCTGTTTGTGATGGAAGGAAGCTTTCATGGGGGAGAAAGGAACCCCAGAAGTTGGGCTGTGGCAGACTCTGAGCCCCAGTGCCCAGGCTCCTGTGGCTGTGCTTGCATTGCTGCTCTGTGCAGTTGCTCCAGCATGTTGAAGGCCTGAGGGACAGTGTAGTCCTTGGCTGATCCCAGGGACGAGGGCCGTGCCTGTGAACCCGCAGGTGTGTACAACTGCATCTTGAGTTATTTGCACTAAGAAAAAAGAAGACAGTTTAAAATTGAATACATGAACCTGATTTCATTTTACTTTATATTTGTTTTTTAAATTGGCATGCTCTTTTGAAATCTGCCTGTACCATGGTCGTAGGAACTTTGCCTCTTTAGGTTCTGCACAGTAAAGGTGAGATGCCTGACTCTCAGTATTTTTTTTTTTTCTCTGATACTTCATATGTGGAAAGAGCAGCTTTTTTTTGTTGTGTTAAGTCCTAAGCAGTGGCAGAGCAGCCTGTGTGCCACTGCTGGTTGGTGTGACAGTCCCTCCCTCGTGCTGATGTCCCCCAGAGGAACTGTGAGAAGCTTCGAGGCTCATTTCAGAGGCAGTGAGCTCTGCACTGCCGCTGGGTTTGGCTTCAGCTCGCTCAGGCTTTGTGTCGTGTACATACAACAAAACAATTGGGGACTAGGCAGAACATTCCCCTCACCAAATTTTGTTGAACCACAGACTGTTAGTTTTTGGAAGAATCAAGTCTTGCTGTCTGGCCGCCGTTCCTGCGGTTCGTCTTCAACTGGTGCGGATCAGCTGCCGGCGAATTGTCTCGTGCATCCTGAGGACTTTGGCTGGGCCTTGCCTGAGGGGGAGAGGGGAGTGCACGGTCCCTGTGGCTGCTCTGCCATCACCCAGCACGGGAGGGGACGGATGGACAGGAGCTCTGTATCCTACACTCTGCACTGGCCTCAACACAAGTGGCGTCTGCGCTGCCAGCGAGCGCGGCTCAGCTCCTTGCTGCATGCGTCAGGAGCTGCACTGCCAGCATGTGTCCCATGGGCAAAGCTTTCATTTTCTTTTCCTTTCTTTTTGTTTTCCCGTTTTCCTAGCTCATTTCACAGACCTAGAATTCGACTTGCAGACCTTGTCCAGTGCTCAACTTTCTTGCTGGAATGTGGTGCCTACAGATCAAGTATACGATGAATACAATGAAGATATGCTCTATATGCCAAATCCAACCATTCTCCTTAAATATACAGTTGCTGACTTGTGTTTACATAACCTTTAAAAAATGGGCGCTAAAATGCCTAATTCCTGTGATTCAAAACCATTCCAAGCCCGAATGGTCCCAAGCATGACACCTTGCTTCTCAGTTTTTGTGTCATGCTCTGCTCCAAGGGTCAACGTCTGTTCCCCTGGAATTCCATTGGTGATATCAGTGGGAACAGTGAAACTTGACGTGCGTGTGAACTGTCCAAATAGTCACGTAACCAGGATGATTTCTGCTGCCTGTCACAAGACAGAGCCTTCTGAGAACCAAATCTTTCTCTTGGCATTTCCAAGTGTCCTGTCTCCAGCTGGAGCAAGCCATTGCAATAGCTGTGTGTTCAAACCCAAGGTGTGCGTGCTGACAGGTGGGGTGGAATTCATGTGGAGTGTCTTGGGAAAATGCAGTTTTTATTGGGCTTGGATCTTCAGATAGTGCACTGGTGAGTGCTGGGTGCCAGGACAGCCAGGCTGCCCTGCTCCTGCAGGAGAGCTGATCCTCGTCACTCAGCCTTGGCAAAACCGAAACTCCGATTGCTGTGGGTGACTTGTGAAATCAGGGGAAACTGGAGACCCCTTCTGAGGTTGGAGGGGGAGGAGAGGTGCTGCTCGGGGCTGTGGGGTGTAAGGCAGCAGGATTGGAGTGGCAGCAGTGGGACAGTGGTGCTGTGGGGGTGCCCGTGTTCCCTGGTGCCGCTGCACCCACGGTGCTCGTCAGGTACAGTGAAAGGTCAGTACAGGCTTCTCGGTGGAGAAACTTGAAGGAAAAAAGGCTGGGGTTTTCTCATAATAATTTGTTCAAGTTTTATCACTGACTGGTGACACTGAAAGATAAGGAGAGTAATTAAGATTCCCTCTAAAACTCTTACATGATAACAGTGGAGCTTGGTGTAGTCATAGCGACTTTTCAAAAACTAATCCTAATGGTTACAAGAATATTATAAATTACTTGGAATTGCATAAAAGCTTCAAACTGAATTTGTATACATACAGTTGAAAAACTTTCCTAATACTGCACCATTTATCCAATTTCCCAGCTATGAATTTTTTTAAAAAACCATTTAGTGTATAGAAAATGTAAATTATATACAGGCAATGAGCAGATACATTTTCAGCTTCTTGCAAAGAAAAAGGACTGCAACCTTACATTTTTTTCACTTAAATGCAATTTTATACATTTATGTTGCTTTATATCAAGGAAATTGAATGTGAATGTTACCTTTTATGAATGCAACTTGCTCTTTTTTCATTACAGAAACTTTTGTTTGAAGTAATCAATAAACTTTGGTATGTTGTTCTGATTAATATATATTTGTTGTCTGTCTCATCTCCTTGGATACCCCTAGGGGTAGTTGATTGTGTGGGCATTTCCAGGGCAGTACTAGAGGGACAATCAGCATTTTCATGGGCGTGTAGGTGCCAGCAAGGCCGTGCTTGGTTGTTTGATGTGGAGCAGCATTTGCCTAAGGAAATAATGCTTGCTCCTCATACATTTTTATTTTTCCAGCAGTGTATTAGCAATTGCTGGTATCAGCTGCTGCACATAGCAACTCAACTCATTTCCCTCAAAATGAATGTTTAAGAAAGTGAATCCTGTGAATTAAGTGAATAAATTGATTAGGTGAACCCACACCTTCAGCTGACATTTAGGAACTGGCTGAGAAAAATGTAGGTCCATGTGCATGATTTCCATTCTGCTCTGTTTTGGTTCTTGGTTCTGTGTCGTGGCTGCCTGTAATAAATAAGTATTTTTTAGATCAAAGCCTCGAAGTACACAAATGAGGTTTGCAAAGTGCCTGGTGCTGGTGAGGTTCAGGCCCAATATTTGCATTGATGAAATTCCAACAACACAAGGAAGCTGCTAAGGCACGACTCGCAGTGTTTGTATAATGCACAAGCAAAATATATAGACTTAACTTTCTTTTTAAGGACTCGGGTCTGTTTCAAACTGAAGTGTTTGTAATGAGAAAGTGACAGTTTGAAAAATTCTGTTTTGGCTGCTTCGATCCCTGCGGCTCCCATCGGGCAGCGCAGGACAGATGGCTGGGCTATTTAAAACAAACTCCAACCTTTCCCAAGCAGCTCGTACTATTGGAAACCAGATACACGCTTTGAGAATCTTAATAGCACCACTGAGTGATAGTGAGAATCGTCTGAGGAGCTGGGGAGGATTTTACTCTGAGCTGGCTGCCCAGGCTGACAGGGCAAATCTGTAAATGTAGGCGATGGGAGGTGACCGCAGGTCACCAAGTATTTCAGAAAGCACCAAAATTAGCATTTAAAACACCCGTGTAGGCCTTCTTGTTAGAAAGGAGAAGCAATGTCATGTTGTAAGGTGATTTTTAACAAGGACAGCAACTTTTTTAAGGTCAGGCTGTTGGCGTGTGAGGGCTCTTGGCACGTGGAGGGGTCGTGGTGTCCCTGTCCCTCGCTGTCCCCCCGCAGCTGTTGCAGGACATGCATCCACAGCGTTCTCGCTGCTGGGACTGGGCTTTGCTTCTTACATTGCCACACGTCTGGGGATAACCTGCTAAGCTGGAAAATACACTCTGGCCTGGAGAAAGGGGGTGTGTGTGCACCTGTGAGTGTTCCTTTCCAGAGCCAGGGGCTGTAACAACAAATAAGGCGGGTCTGACTGGCACAGGGGGAAAGTGAGAGTGGGAGAACAGAGTGGAGCCCTTTTTTTTTTCACATTCAAATAGGAGACATAAAATCCTCCTCCTGATGAAATCTCTGGAGGTGTGGCTGGCTTCAGTGGGGCCAGGATTTCTGCCAGGCTGTGGAGGGTGTGCTCCACCTGGACCAGCTTGGAAAGACCCACGCTGGGCAGCACCCCTGGAACGAGGGCGATGCTGCTGTCTGCACAAGAAATCCTCCTGAGATCCCTGCTCATGAAAACCAGCCTGGGGTTAATTACTCTTCTGCACAAGTAGTTTGCTGTCGCTGTGCTTACTCCAGAGGTGAGCAATTGCCTTGGACATCACTTTGACTCTAACCTGTGTTTAGCCAGCTCTGTTTTTCCAGTTCTCAGCGCTTGACTGAACAGGTGTTTTTGAAGGGTGATTTCTCAAATCCAAATAATGGCTCCAGTCTCAACCCAGCCTTCTAGCCTTAATCTGGGAAATGGAAAAAATAAAAGTTGTTTGTTTTTTTTTTCATATTCAAGAGGCTTTGAATTTTGTTTGAGTGGGTTTTTTCTGCCCCTGATCTGGAATTAATGAAATTTCTTGGAATTCTTCCTACACCTTCTCCCTAAGATTAGATTTAAGGATGAGGCATTGCACCCACATGAAATAAGTCTCTGCAAACAGGTGCTGTCAAGACTTTCCACAGCTTTGAAGGGCTCTTGCCCCTCACACACAAGTTTGCATGTGCCACCCTCAGAACGTTGCTATGGGGCCTGGACAGGAAATCCCTGAAAAAGGCACAGCCACGTTTCTGGCTGTCATTGTTTCCTTTTTAATCTGTCTCCTTGCTGCTTCTCTCTCAGCTCCCCGTCTCCTGGGCAGGCAGAGAGTAACGCCGGGCTCCGGAGGAGCCGGGCACGCCGAGGAGCTGCCGGCAGCGTCAGGCGGGGGCAGCTGGGCGATGCGGAATGCCTCGCTGGGAGCGCTGGGCGTTCGCAGCGAAACGCCCCGAAGGAGAGCGAGCCGCCAGGGCTCCAGACCGGGAATCCTGGTGGCCTTAAGGAAAAGCCGTGAGCGGCTGCCCGCCAGCCTGAGTGAGCGCAGCTTGTCCAGCTGCGAGCTGCCCGCGGCCGGCTCGGGTCAGCTGAGCTGTCCGGAGGGGATGCAGCTGTGTGAGTGCAGGATTCCTGCCAGCATCCCGGCCGTGGCCCTGCCCAGCCCACCTGGTCCAGATCCTGTCTTAATGACTTTGCCTTCTGTTCAGAGAGCAAGAAATGGATTGATTGCGAAACCCCGGCGGTGACAGCTGCATCTTCTCCTGGGTAGCTTCATTTTCCCAAAATCCCGTGTCACAGGCGGGTGTGTGACACTCCGTGGGGATGAGTCCCGGTTACAGCAGAGCATCCCCTGCACAGTGGTGCAGCAAAACAGAGACTTTCAGCACTTGGACGGGTCCCATTTCCCCATGGGCCGTGGCAGTTCAGGACAAACAGCAATCCTGCCATAAGAATACAGCAGGAATGTGGCAAGGCTCTCTCTTGACTTCTAGCCTTGTGTACAGACCGATTTTTTCATGAGTAACTGCACATGAGCTCTCCCTGTCACACAGGGAGTTCTTTATGACCAGACAGAAAATCATCTCTCCAAACTGGTAGTGAGATCCTGCTGCACCATGAACAAGGAGCACTGACAGAATGGGTTGTTTCTCCTTGAAAAATTCTGTATCAGTGTAAGAACGGCCTACCAAAAGATGCTGGGATTTATATTACCACTGTTGGACCATGGCTCTTTAATTAATAGCCCTGACTGCTGAAGTGTTGGAAAAAGGCTGCTATTATAGTAAAGAGCATAATTAAAAGGTTATTTTGGAAAAACAGGAGCATCTACTTCTCCATGCTGCCTTCCTGGGCAGCTCAGGCTTCTGTTGAGCATGAGCTGGCATCGTTTGAACCTCAGCATCAGGAAAACTGAGAATGATGGGTCAGCCCAGTGCTGTTCTTGGAGCTCTGGCCAGCACTGGCTGTGGTACGGTTTAATGTAGTTCTCATAAATCGTTCAAGGAATTTGCTAGAATGCTGCTTGCAGAGGATGGAAAAGCTTTTTAATTTTTTTTTTTTCCCCTACAGAAGTGCCATAGGCACTAAGGCAGGGAGCAAATCCAGCTGCAGGATGGTTTGCTGGGGGACACTGGCTATAGTGGTAAATTAAAAAAAAAAAAAAAAAAATAAAAGGGGAGGGAAAGGAAAGAAAGGGGAAAAGGGGGAGGAAGGAAAAAGCGGGGGGAGGAGGAAAAAAGCAAAAGAGGGAACAGAAAGAAGTAATGGAAAAAAGACTAAAAAGAGGGGGCAAAAGAGGAAAAATAAGAGAAAGGATAAGAGGGGAAAGGGGGAAAAGAAAAAAGGGAATAAAGGGGGGGAAAGGGAGGAGAAAGGAGGGCATGGGAATAAACTAAAGAAATAGGAAAAAAGGGGGAAAAGGAAAAGGAAAAAG
>VZSE01010661.1:89637-108731 GCA_013398275.1 Promerops cafer | reverse complement strand
GGGCAGCCGCGCCGCTCCCGGCCCCGCGGGGCCGCACAGGTGCGCCCACAGGTGCCCCATCCCTCCGCGGCCGGGCTGGCGGGCGCGTTCTGCGCGCTCGGTCCCGCTGCCGCGGGAGCCGCGGGAGCGTTCGTCTCTCGCGGGCGGCGGAGCATTCGAGCTGCTGTTCTGTTATGTATTCAGTGGACGGCCCGATGGCTGCGGGACGGCCCCGGGTGCTCAGGGGAAGCCGCGTCCCCCGCGCTGCTGGCAGTCCCCGACATGTCACCGGCGTGCGCGGCTCGGGGTGCTGCCGGTGACAGGCGGGTGTTCGCCACCGCGAGCCCCCTGCGCGGATTCCCGTGGCCAGAACTAAAGAACTCTTCCCTGGGAAGTTGTATCTCAGCCTGCTGGCCGTGCCTGCCCGTGCCCAGGGTCGGAAGTAGGGAAGCAGAGATGTGTGTAAGGTGTGCGTCTCTGTTGGACACCTCGTCACCGCTCCCGTGTCCCTCAGACGCCTCTGAAAGCCGGGTCGTGCCGGGAATGTGGCATTGTACCGAAGTGGCTGTGGTTCTGTGGCTGCACTCCCTGAACGTGCGGAGCAAATGGAATCTGATCCCTTATCTCAGGCTGCCTCAGCAATGTTTCCTTCGATGGACAGTGATCTGCTCAGAAGTTGTGTGGAGCCCTCACCTTTTCCTTATTTTCCTGTTTTCCTGGGGGGCGTTACAGGTCTTTTTGCAGTGCGGTCTTTCCTAAAGCGGGAAGGGAAGTGGCGCCTTGGGTGACTCCAGCCTCCCTGGAGGACGCACTCCCCGTCAGGAGTCGAAAGCAGGCAAGGGCGTCACTCCTCCTCGGTTTGCAGCTGGCAGAGTGCTTGGAGCTGTGCCGGGCACAAAAAAGACACACTGACCCCAAAAAAGCTCCCTGTCTAATGCCAGCTTTCTTGACATCTTTGCAAGGCACAGCTGGGGGTGCAGGAAGAATTTGTCAGGGGGTAGGTCCCAGGTGAGGGCTCTACCAGCGTGTCACCTGCTTCCCAGAGCTGTGTGTGCCCGTGCCCTTCTGAGCTGGTGCCAGCAGCACCTTCTGCTCTGGCTGTCCTGCCCGCCTGACCCTGCTCGTTTCCCTGCACCTTAAAATGGAGCAGATAAATGCAGGCAGGGGTGGTCGTGGTCAGTCAGCAGAGGATGCTGCTGGAATGGATGTG
This sequence comes from Promerops cafer, assembly GCA_013398275.1. Taxonomy (NCBI): domain Eukaryota; kingdom Metazoa; phylum Chordata; class Aves; order Passeriformes; family Nectariniidae; genus Promerops; species Promerops cafer. The sequence continues at coordinate 107,542 of VZSE01010661.1, read as the reverse complement.
ATTAAATGCTCCTTGTGCTGCTGTCGGCGTGGAACACCCACGCTGCTGGAGAGGAGTGGTGACACGGGCATGGGGACACAGATGGTGCACGTTTGCTGTGAGCTGTGTAATGGAACCAGGTGAAAGAGGGCAGTGGGTTTCTTCTGAGCATGAGCACTCTCTCCTAACCAGCTTTTGGCACATGACCTCTGTGTAATGGGCATACAGAGCCAAAATATCCCCACAAAGGCACACTTGTGTGGTTATAGCTGCAGGATCCGGACCCATGATTTGGCATCTACACAGATAGTTCTTAAAATAAAATATTGAGAACGAGACAAATTTGAGTAAGGTTCTCCAAATCATGAGATTAAAAATAAATTGGAAGATTTTTTCCCTTATTGCTGGTTTCTGAGCATTCAGCCTGATCTGGGACTATGTTTTAACCATTTCCCTACATGCAGCAGTACTGGAAACTTGTTGGTTGTTTCTAGTAGAAGGTGATTCACCTGTACCTGCCTTAGACTGAGATAAAAGCCTGTAAAAATCCCAAGCCTTTCATGGCCATTCTCATCTCTCAGAGGGCTTGGGCTCCCTCAGAACGTGGCAGAACAGAGCAGCCTCCAAAAGCTCTGTGCTTGCCTCAGCCCAGACCCTGTGGGTGGGCCACAGAGCAGTAGTAGTCTGGGAGCAGTCAGTAGTGGGATGTGCTTCCTCTCCCTGCATCTCATCTGCTACACCCAGTTCAATGGCTTATGGTGCATGTGCCAGGACAGAGGTGAAGTGGCAGCAAGGGCTGTGTGGGAGGGAACAACTGAAGTGTAAAGCACGCTGAGGGAAAGAAGGAGTTTTCCACAGCGCTCTCTTCGCCACGGAATGAGAGGATGCTTGGAGACACAGAGCTCCCCCCGTGTGCGTGGGGATGGGGCTTTGGGGCTGGGACATTGCCCCGGTTGTGCTGCTGTGGGAGCCTTTGTTCCTGTTGGTTTTGGCAGGTGGCACTTGCAGGGAAATCCACAAAGCAGCGGGTGCCCTCCGCAGACAGCCACGTGTGGCTGTGACAGTGGCTGTGACAGTGGCTGTGACAGTGGCTGTGACAGTGGCTGTGACAGTGGCTGCCTGGGGACATGTGCTGAGCACAGGCCCTCCTCAGCCTGCTCTGCTGCCACAGGCTGGCCCAGCTCAGCTGCCAGCCTCCCTCACGCAGGGAAATTCGAGGGCACTGGAACAGGGGTGGGCAGAGGAGCTGGAGCGTGAGGATGCTGGTGCAGGTGCCTGGGTGGGGCTGCCGTGTTTGCTGAGTCCCTTTTTCCTCCCAGGCAGTGCTGGACTTGGTTTTAGAGCAGAGATGAGTCAGGATGTCCTGGGGCAGAGCTGTTCCCTGGGACCCAGCACACTGCTCAGTTGTCCTGCTGCTCTGGGATGTTTGTCCAGGGGCTGGGTGGTGACACAGCCAGCAAGCACCAGCAACATCCTCCCCATCCCACTTTCCCTTGCACAGGCCTGCTCCTGCTGCAGGAACACAGCTGGATTTGGAAATGTGCTTTTGCTCGGTGGGGGAATGCCAGAATCGGGCATTTCCACTTTCAGTTCAGGAAAAATTGTGTTTATTTTCCCTTGCTTTACAGAAGAGTCTCCAGGTGATGCCACTGGGGGAACCTGGCTGCATAGTTTAGTTCCATGGCTGTATCAGCTGTGAAAGAATTTGTTCCAGTGTACTCAGTGAACTTCATTCCAGGTTCCCTAGGCAGGTACTGGGGCCCCAGGATTTACTGCTGAAATATCTCCCAGGAGTTACTTTGTGCTGGAATTTCTCTTTGAAAAATCAGTGTTTGCATGGTACTGAATGATGATGGGAAAGTTACTGATGTCTGTGTATTTTTATTGGGTTTTGGAAGTATTTTGTGCTGAATGGGCTCTGGTTTAGGGCCTGGTGGTTTGGGCTGGGAAGATGTGTACTGGTGGCAGATGCTAAATGTGCCTTTCCTGCACAGCTGGCAGATGTGCCCTGGTGCTGATGTGCAAACACCTGTACTGCTCCCTTTGGTAAGGGAAGAGTGACTGAAACTGGAAAAGGGAGAAAACTAAAAGTACAGTGAAGCTCCTATATGTTAGAAATTCAAGAAACTAGATTTTATCAACTCCCACATTGTGGCTGAATCCAAAAGAGTGGGTGTTGAGAATTTTTTATTACATTTCTTGCAATAGACGTGAATTCATGTATGGTGGAGCTGGCTTTTATCTCTCCCAATTTTTGCTTAGTTTGGTGTGATATGAGAATGGAATTTTTCTGATTGGACATGAAAACATCACAGCATAACAGGAGGTAACAGCTAAACCTTGTTGCTGCTTAATTTGCTTTTGCTTCACCTTTTCTTAGCAAAGCTTCCACAGTTTCTCAGCTGCTAAATATAAGTTGGAAGAGATTCCCTCCCCGCCACCCCCAGCCCCAAAACTCCATGGTCTCCAGCACAGGGGATCTTTTAACCTCCCCTGAACATCCTCCTCCTCCTCCTCCTCCTCCTCACTGGCAGTGTGGCTCAGCCACGGCTCCTGCAGACCCTCCTGCTCACTCCAGCTCCCAGAACTGTGTTGAAGGATGACATTTCCATGCCTGTGGGATCTTTATCTGGCTGCACCTTGTCTGGGATGCTTGGCTGGCTGCCCCTTGTCCAGCTGGCAGCAGGGGCCCGTGGTCAGCAGGAGCGAGGCTGTGCTGGTCCTGTGTGTCTGCAGTGGCTGCACTGTGCCACAGCGGTGCCCTGGGTGCTCCTGCTGTCTCAGCCGGTGTTTCCCCACTGCAGCTGCTGGGGGGATGCCTGGCAGTGGGATGCTGCTGCCCTGGGGCTAGCAGCTTGGCTCTGGAGCCAGAGCCAGGTGGCTCTGTGCACGCCTGGGTGTGGTGGTCCCACCCCTCTGAGCACACGGATCAGCTCCTGCTGGAAGGTGGGGATTGGGCTGGTCCCATGAGGACACTCCTCCGTGGGTCAGTCATGCTGCCTGGATGACAGTCCTCAAACCTGAATTGCACCGAGTTAACATTTTCTATTTCTTGTCTTCTTTTCCTTTCACAGCACCTTTTTTTGCCTTTTTCCTCTTATCCTCAGTGTGTCTAAATCTAAGCCTTTTGAAAAGGTCATTCTAGTTTTTCAGAAGCTTTCCTTTTTTTGCTGCGTGGTTTCTTAGCTGAGCACACCCCCAGGTTTGGGTGCTGGGGATGTGTCTGCACTGAAGCACTGATGCACAGGAGCCCTGGAAGGCCTCGCAGGAGAAGCACAGCCCCTGGGTCAGAAGAGAGAACCATCTGGCACTGCTTCCTACGCTCTGTTGGAGCAGGTGCTTGGGGACAACGAAGAGAAGGAGCTTGAAAATAGAGTGAGCCTTTCCTTAAAAATCTTCCCCAGTCTGAGAAAAGATAATTTAAGGAGTCCTTGAACCTGGTGAGGTGACCAAGCCATCAGTCCTAGAGATGGACTAATGCTGGTGGGACTTCCATGGCATGTGCAGGACACAGAGGCCTTGCAGGGGCCATCTTCCTCAGGATCAATACATCATATCTTCCAGAAAACCAGGCATTTATAGACCCAATTGCTGACCTTTCCCTCAAGATGAAGGCCTGGTTTTGACTGGCTGTAGATAGGCAGCAGGTGCCTGCAGGTTGAGCCAGGGCTGGGGGACCTGGGGCTGGGGTCCGACCCCTGGCCACAGCGAGGTGTGAGCTGTCCCCATGGGCTGTGGGCACAAAGGGACCTGCAGCAGTCGCAGGTGTTGAAGCTTTCTGCCATAAATACTTTAATGTGTCTTTTGTGTCACTCACCTGGCAAGGGGAATGGCTGCACCTGGAATGACAAGGAATTCCATGGTTTACCTGTCCAGGTTAGTCAACACCCCCCAGCAGCTGGCTCAGCAGGGCTGTTAGCACTCCCCCTTTGGTGCCAGCTCTCTCACATCCGTGCAGCCTTGGCCACCTGCAGCAGCCTGATGGGTGCTGGCTGCAGGGCTCTTTCCTGCTCTTGGCATCAAACGTGCTCATGGCCCTTTGCTAACACCAAATCTGCTGGCACTGGTGCCTGTTCTGCTCCCAGATGGGGACCTGGAGCCACTGGAGATTTGCTCTTGGCTACCAAAGAGTTTACTCTCACCTCCAGGAAGCAGCCTCAGGACCTTGGCTGGCTGTTCTCTGCTCAGACCAGGTCCTGTAAGTCACCTTTGGAGAACAGAGCAGGCCTTGCTGAGGAGCACCGTGGTGTTCTGTGCCACACGTTCTGCAGTGCACGTGCCATGGGGTATCTCCATCAGCCTCGTGCCACCTGCCTGGCTGCCAGCCCCTCCTGGCTCTGGTTCCTACAAATGCAGGGTAAACATCTGCTCTGCCTGTGCCCAGGTGTGTCCTGTTCCTGGGCTGGACAGATGCACAGCAGGTGGGTCTGGTCACCTGGATACCAGGTGTAAGCTCCCTGGGGCAGCACACGGGTGGGACAGATCCCCAGAGGGACTGGCTGAAGCAGGGTGGGCAGTAAGGGAGCTGCTGGGTGCCTCCATGCTCCTGCCCCGTTCTCTGCAGCCAGGAACAGGCCCTTTGTCACTTGGCACAGCCTTTGGGTAGGTGGTGGCAGGCGTGCAGTTCACAGTGGGGCAGACAGAGTAAAGTAGCACTTCTTTCCCCTGTTGACTCCCTCTGTCCTGCCTGCACCTGGTGTGTGGAGAGGGAGGGGTGGGCTGCAGGGTCACTCCTTTGGGGTGTGTGGAGTGGGTGTGGCAGTCCGGGCTGGGCTGGGGGCAGGTTGCAGGTGCTGCACTGGTCTTTCTCCTCAGACACAGGGCTGTATTTCTGTTCTTTGCCCCAATGAATATTCAGTTTTGCAGAGTGGAGCAGCTTCAGCAGGAGAGGCTGGGAGGGCCACTCTCCCCACTGTGCTGGGCTCATGGCTGGGGCACTCTGCTCCAAGGGAGTTTGGCTCCCATTCCTGCACAAAGCAAAGATGGGAATGACTTAATCCTTGCACGGCCCCAGTTTGTGCTCCATGGGCTGTTTGGGGAGGCTGGCACAGACACTGGCCTCAGACAGGGCTGCCCGTGGCAGCTGGAAGGAGCCCAGCTCACTGGAAGTCCCCGAGCAGCAGAGCTTCCTGCAAACACTGCTCTGTGTGTGTCAGCTGTGCTACAGGTGGTGTCAGCCTCAAAGGACCTGCTGGGGCAGGTGGACCTTCCTCTGGTGGGACAGCCCAAGACAGACACTGGCTGGTTACCCCAGTTAGCCCAGAAAGTCTCCAGGAGACATGGAAATGGGTTACAACCGAGCTGATTTGGAGGTTCCCTCAGTACCAAATAAATGCTGCTTTGCTGGGTGTCCAAAGGGAGGAGCAGCTGAGAACAGGCAGATCATGGAGAAGCTCAGTGTGATCTTTCACACTTTTCACTTGATTTACTTCAGTTTTGTTTCCTAGACTACAGCAGCAGCCCCCACACGAAAAGCTGCTGTTCTTCATTCACAACAGAGCCTTCTCCAAATGGATTTCGTGGCAGCAGACAGTGTTTGGTCAGTGTGGTGAGTGTGAGTGAGGCAGCTGGGCACACGTGTCACTCAGCTGCTGCCTGCACGTGCTGCAGGCCTGTGAGGTTTGGGAAAGGAAAGAAAACAAGAGTTGCTAACAGCAAAGCACTTCAGAGTTTGAGTGTCACAAGAGGGATTTGGACTGGGACAGGAGCTGTCCCCTCTCTGGGTGTCACTGCACGCCTCCACCACGCCTGAAGGTCCCTCCTTGCCTGTGAAAGGGGTGGTCACTGCAATGAGCATCCTTCCCACAGCCTCACTCTGTGCAGTGATCTCCAGGTGCACCCCTCTGGAGGGGGCCTGTGAAATGTCCTGGACTGTGCAAACCAAGAGATGGGGGCAGGACAGGTTCAGCAGGGCTCCCTGCTGAGCCACACTGGCTTTCCTCAGCGGGGTAGAGAGCTCTGAACTGCCCCTTTGTCTTTCCCCTGCTTGGCTTCAGGCAGCCTCCAGAACTCTGTGTCATGGCAACAGTCTCCCCCTGCAGAGGAGTCTCTGAACGTAGTAACTGCAGCAGCATTTAAGAATGCCCATTTTAGAACCTACATAAAAATGACACTGCACCATCCAGACGTGGTGGTAACCATGACAAGTCACCATCCAGATGCTGCTGCTTTTTCATTAGACCCTAAACCGTGAGGTCGTGCCAGCCGTGTGGGGACAGCAGTTTGTGAAGTGCTCTGAGATGGTGTTGCATGGGGAGTTCAGGCTTGGTTTTGTAACAGCTGATGATCCCAAAGCCTCTTTTTGGCTTTGAAAGAAATGAGTGGACTTTCCTGAAACCTTGTGCCAAGGTTCCTTCCTTGGAGCTTCCTGCACCCTGTGCCAAGCGAGATGCAGAATGGCTGTGCTGTTCATAGCAGCACTGGGCAGCACCCTGGGGTCTTTCTGTACTGTCCCAAGAGCGGCCTCTAAATAAAAAATCCCCAGTTTGCTACAGAACATCAGCCGAAGCCTTGTTTGAGAGGCTGATGTCTTTGGGGCCTCACTGCCTTGCAGTGCTCTTTCTCCAGAGATGAGTATTTGAGGACAGAGGTCGTGCTTCTGCTCAGGATTTGTTGCAGCAGCCCACTGATGTGCCTCAGGCACAGCAGCACGCTTGTGCTGCCAGCACTTGGTTTCCCCTAATATTTGCCCAGGAGGTTGAGTTCAGTGGCCAGCACAGAGTGAGTGCCAGGGATGAGCTGGCCGAGGAGCAGCTCTAATCACACCACAATCAGGCTGTTGTTGTGCCCTGGCCTTGCCAAGGGCAGCATCCTGCTCCTCTGTAGCTGTTGGATTGTCCAGAGGATGGATACAAACACCCCTACCTCCCTGCGTGTTGTTAGGTGCTTCTCAGAGGGAAAATGTCTCGTGAAACTTTCAAATTAGGTGATTTTTTTTAACCATGGAAAGGTTAACTTCCTTTCTGCAGCCTGTTTCCTGCTCAGCCTCAATTAACTGGTGCGTCCCTCTCTTATCAGTGCAGAACCCAAACAAAATCCACATTTCCTGTCAGCCTGGAGCTGTGCCTGCTGCTGCTCTCGAGCACTTGAGTCACGGGGGTGTTACAGCACGTGGCCAGCCTCTGCCTGGCCAGGCTGGCGCTGCATTTTGGGGAAAGCCAGGGCTGGGCAGGCCGAGCTTTGGGGACAGGCTTCACCTGCCTGTGGACACAGAGCAGCCCCACTCTGGTTTGTGACAAATACGTGTGCACAGCCTGGGCTCTGGTCTCGTATTTTCAGTGACACATGTTTGATATCATCTGGTTCATGTGTTGGAGCTCATTAAGTTATTAAATGTGAATTTTATCAGTATGAAACCATTGACCTGGTAAAAAAAAAAAAAATTCAACAAATTGAGAAGAAATCTCTTGCTGCTGCTTGTCCTCAAGTTGGGTGAAGCAGTTGAATGAGAGACAAATATTTGAAATATCTTTGCAAGACAAACTTCTTTCTCACCAAGACCAATTCTAGGGCCTGTTAAAATCAAGAATGTTTCTGTAGATGCCAGTGGGACTGAGGCTCGATCCTCAACAAACAAAAATCACATTTTTATCTACAGGAGGGAAAACCAGCAGTGTGTGCCTAGAAGGGCAGAGAGCAGCCCGTGGCTGGTGGGGCTGTGGGAGGCAGAGTACCCCCCACACATCTGGGCAGCTGTGCTGCAGCACCCTACAGCCAGTACAGGCCTGAAAAACCTTTAGATAAAGTCGAAGTGACCAGAAAGATTTTGAAAAAAGGGAAATAGAATAAATATTGATTATGCTGGAGTGTGCTGAAGTATTCAGCCTGTCTGATTGAAAACAGCCAGAGGATTATTCCCTAGGACCAACTCTGTGAAATAATCAGTGTTTAAAATTTGATTATCAGAAAGCCCAAGGACTTTAATCTGTATTGATGTGCTTCAAAACATTTATTTGCAGGAACAAGGATGTTTGATTTTTAGCTGTCATTCCATTTATAGATAATCCAGAAAAATGTCTACCAGCTTTAAGCTCCTCTTGTGTTTAGTCAGCCTGGTCTTTGTTTCCCTCTCCCAGGGAAAGGTAAAGTTGTGTGTGTTGTTCTGATGCGCTTCATTGCCACTGAAATGATCATGGTGCTAAAAATGGAATTGAAACAGCCTCTCCCATTATTTAATTAGGAAGAAGTCTAATAACTGAACATAAGAACAACAGCCTCTCCAATGTCTGTGGCCCCGTGCCAGGTGAAAACATTATTTCAGAAGCTTATTTGTTCAGAATTAAAGACTGTAACAGTCTGAAAGCCCAGCCCTGTTCCCAGTGCAGCAGCCTTGCACGCTGCAGTTCCCAGCAGAAGCCTCAGCCCATTGCATTGCCCAGGCTAGGAGGCACTGGGAGACTTTGTAAAACAGGGAGTAGAGTTACTAACTCCAAAATATAAACATTTACACTGGATGTGGCCTGTTGAGGGGAGGGCACTCAAGCTGAGGGGCAGTGCTCCCTTGGTACATTTAGTGGAATCCATTTGTGGCTGACTTGTGCCTTTCATCCTGTTAGAGTCATTAGAAGCATTAGGAATAGCTTCTCTAAGATCCATTCATCCTGGATTACACAGTTTCATGTATAGTTTAGGGAAGCTGTGCTTGGTTCAAGTTCCACCTTTGGATGAACACATTGATGAATGTGCTTGATTTAGGTTGGTGCTTTATTTTGATTGCTGCTTTTCCATTTCTCCAGAAACTGCAATACCCATCTGTGCAAAGGACATCAGTGATGATCTGATGAAAGAGTTTGCTTTTCTGTCGGGTGAGTATGAGAACATCTTCAGGGTCCTGCTCTCTCCCTGTGGTAATTAAATACTCCAGACAAACTTCTTTGCTATTTGCCAGAGTGATACTCCCCACAGGCTACTGCCCATCAGGTAGTATCCAGTGCCACTAGAAATGTTGTTAATAAAACATGGAGGCAGTTTCAAAGAGCAGATTAGGTTTCTGTCTCGTGCCACACTGTAAAATATTCTTACCTCCCAGCACTCAATGCATTAACAAGCACTTTGCTGTGAAATGTATTTCTGTAGGTTCCAGACCAGTGTGTTTATTTGCCCTTGTATTTCTCATTTCTTTTGCTGTCCTGTGTAAAGTACACTCAGTAAATAAAGGAAATCCCTGGTACTTAATGCCTTTGTTTCTAGCACCTGCACCTGTGTGTTGTGCCTGGACTCAGAGGCAGATTTGGCTTTGTTTTGCTGTTCTGATGTGGAAGACCCCTCTGCCAAAGGCAGCGTGTGTTCTGGCCTGACTGCTGCCCCTGGGCTCTGCTCCTGGCCCTCCTCAGAAGCACGGCCAGGGAGGCATCCTTGTGTTCTTGCAGGTGGAAGAGGGAAGGACAAGGCTTGGATTATCACCCTCCCCGACAACGCTCGCTTCAACGAGGTGCCTGAGGAGAAGGTGTCTAAAGTCCTAACGTACCTGACGTCAGTGCCCAGGTAGGAGGCTCCCTGTCAGCTCCTGGCTGTGCTGGGCAGAGCTGTGGGTCCTGCCTGGCTTAGGCAGGGACCTTCAGGGTGCAGCCGTGGGTGGGGTGAGGGCCTTCTTCAGCTCTCAGAGCACAACAGAGGGATGCAAGCCCTTACAGTGTCCAGGTGAGGTATTTTGTGTGCCAGGAACTGCAGAGTAAGAAGTGGACATCACCCCTGTGACCTGTCAGCTGGAATGTATCACACATTTCGTTGATTAAGTTTCTAATTAACGACAAGCTTTCCTCAAGCTTTGGCATGTGTCACCACTTAAATATGCCGTGCCGCTGCAAAATAATATTTTGACGTGTACAAATAGAGAGTCATTACTGTGGAAAAAGAGAAATGAAGCCAGAGGAAGAGACTAATTACAGGACAAAGCGTTTGGGGTCCCCGTGACAGGTGATGGCTCAGCAGAGAGCAGCAGCTCCCATTCCCTGCCTGTGTGTCAGGGTTAAGCTGCTGACAGTCTGCCTGTGCCTCATACAGGGCTGTACACTTAGATTAATGGCCCTCCTATGTCTTGCTGCTGAGCCTGGTGACTCAGTTACCTGGAATGCTTAATTTTCTTGAATAATGCCTGTTTTGGCAAATTTCTTCCTGCAGGGAGAGCAGGCTGACAGCAGCTAGATGGGAGCTTTCCATTAACAGCTGCTTTGGAAGAAGTGTGGAGTGTTTAGGCACCTCTGTTCAAAAAGAAAAAGGAGCCTTTGGTTCCTCTTCCTCTTTTTGATGGACTCTGAGGTTTCAAGGGCTCCTGGCCCACAGAGCACTGGCCCAGCAGGAACAGGACCCTGCCAAGTGCTGGCCAGAAGGGTTTCTCCTTCATCCTGTGCAGGCAGCCCTGGTCTGTGCATCTGCACTTCCCAGCTCTGTCTGGCTTCTCCAAGGCTTCTTATCCCATCTGACTGTAAACACCCTGGCATTAGCATGATGAGCAGTCTTGCTGTCCCTGTAATAGGTCAAACTCAATCAAGAAGCTAATGAGAGCTGCGAGCTTGCTGGTGATTCAACGTGTTCAGCATGTTTTTAGTAAAACCACTTTAATCATCCTGCTCTGCTCCTCCTGCCACCATAACAGCCTGCCCCGATGTCTGATCCCCTTAAAACATGTGCTCCCTTACACTTTGGAGCTGACAGGCTCAGGTGACCAGGCAAAGCATCACCTAGGTGAGGGTGGCAGGTCTGTGTCAGCTCTGGTGCCCCTGTGCACACATCCCTTAGCAGCATCACATCGGGGGATTAGAGCTCAGGCTTTGGCCCAGAAAGTCCCTAAAAGAGGTAAATATTTACCTGCCAGAGGTATTTTATTTCCTCAGATATCCGGGTTAGGTGAAGGTGCACCAACACCTCCTTTCCTGTGGATGTGCAGGGGCAGATCAAAACCCTGTGCCTTTCCCGTGCAAAGGAGCTGCACAGTGTCCTGCCTGTACCAGTCTGAGAAAACCTCGTGGCTGTCGGGTGTGTAGGATTTGGGGAAGTTGAATGGTTTGTAGTATTTTGGGAAGCTGAATTTCATGAGGCATTTTTCTCCTGGAAATAATTGTTAGGTAAAGGAGATGGATGCTGAAAGCCACTCCCGAGTCCTCGAGGTGAGTGCATTAATAGCAGAGCCAGGAGGAAGGTGAGAACTGTGGGCAAGGTAATTTTTACTGTTCCTGGGAACTGTGCTGCAGGCAGGAGGCAGCTGCAGAAAGTACCTGTGTGGATGAGCTGGAAGGGAAAATAAGTAGTAGGTGCCCACTTTGTATTCCGTGCACATCCAGCTGAAGATGCTGCCCTGGCTGCCTTCAGGCTGGCTGTGCTGAGCAGCACCTGCAGTGGTGTGCTGGAAGCAGAGGCACAGGCAAGTGTGACACATCCTGGTGTTTGCAGAAAACAGACCCGAGGAGTGATAAAGCAGCCCTTTATCCAGGCTTGGACTGAGGACTGTGACACTGTGGTCTTTACAGTAAATACAAATCTTTTCTCTAGCCTGAAGGAATTTATCTCTTCCAAGTTAAGCCAGAATTCCAGTAGAAGCTTAAAGAAAAAAATAAAAATCAATTGAAGGCAGTTATGATATCTATAAGATTGCTATTACAAAAAACTGACTTAATTACTATTAAAGTAAAATTTGAAAACTAAAAAAAAAATCCCTCTGTGTGTAGCATTGGCGTGGTATTACCTTTAATGCTGTGTGCAGTTCTGGGTGTCACTTTTAAAAAGGATGTGAAGCCCTTGAATGTGTCCGAGGGAGCAAGTGTGGTGAGAGGGCTTGGAGGAGCAGCTGAGGCCTCTGGGCTTGTGTGGTGTGGAGAGAAGGAGGCTGAGGGGGCTGCCATTGCTCTCTGCAGCTTCCTGAGGATGGCATGTGCAGAGGAAGGTGCTGAGCTCTTCCCCCTGGCATCCAGGGATAGGACGAGTGGGAATGGTTCACAGCTGTGCCAGGGCAGCTGGAGGGCAGACATCAGGGAGCATTTATTTACTGAGGGGGTGTCAAACACTGGAACAGTTTCCCTAGGGATGTCATTGATTCCCCAAGCTGTCAGTGTTTAGGGGGCATTGGGACAATGCCCTTAACAACATCTAACTTTTGGTCAGCCTGGAATGGTCAGACATTTGGACAGATTATCACTGTGGGTCCCTTCCTACTGAAATACCACATCCTGTTCTGTCCTGTTCAGTTCTGTTCTTTGACTCCCCAGCTTTTTGGTGTTGGACAAGCTTTGCCTGTTTCATTGGGGCTGGGAGGTGAGGTGCAGGGTGCTTTAGAGCTGTGCCTGATAGCACAGAGCAGTGGCACAGTGGAGGGTGCTGGTGGCTATAAATACCTCTGAGTTCCAGTGTGGGGCAGGTCGTGACGGCGTGCTCTGATCCCACCAGCGGCGAGGAGTCTCAGTCCTGTGCTAAATCTCACAACTGCAGACTCCAGGATCCAATTTCAAGTCCTTCAAAACATCCCAGGTCTTTATTTTTAGCCTGGTGCATCCTGCAACACATACAAAGTTAAGGATGAGGGGGGGAAAAGTGACAAGAAGCACCTGGAGAGAAATAATCCTTGCCCTGGTTATCTGTCTCCATCTTTCTGCTGCTGGATGCAAACAAACAGCCCTCAGAGCCTTGGTGGAAAGCATTGATTTATTTTTATTGTCAGTCTGAAAGGTACATCACGGGCCTGGAAATGGGATAAACCTGCAAGGCCGGGGTTGCAAATAGTCACAGACCTTCTCCACTGGCCTGGAATAAATGACAAATTTCCCACAGAGGTGTCAAGGCTGTCGGGCTGCTGGGAGCTTTCCTCTGTTTCTGTAAGGGAACTGATAAAGGTAAATTAGCATGCTCAGGCTGCTCTCTGAGCATAACCTTGTCCTGAGTTAGTGGCTTACTTCAGCTTTTCTTAACTGGCACTGCACTACAGTCTGGCTGCCTTTTCTGAGTTACTTGGACTCTGGGGCTTTTCTTCAGGTTTTATTATGATTACAGCAGTTCTGTGTACACAATTTATTTTTTTCAAATGTAGACTCTTGGGAAGCACCAGGGGAGTTGGGGAATTGTTTCTTACAGCTCAGAGACACCTTTTGAAATTTTAGAGTGTGCTGAAAAACCAGGGGATTTTATTTTTGCCTCAAACCAAAGGATCCTTTGGCCTGCTCCCACACACCTGGGTCACTTAGCTCATGGTGGGGATGAACAGAGCTAACAGAAACCTGCAGAATTGTCTCACGTTGCCTAAACTATTCTAAGCAAATGAAGGTTTGGAGTGAAAAGTCATGCTCACCATGCTCACAACCTCAGACTTTATTACATGTAGAAGTTCTGTGTGTGACCCATACATAAAATTTGATATTCATTTGTTCTGCTCTTTTCTTCAAAGCCACTGAATACATTCAAATGAAACCTGTGCACTTTGGGGGTGAAGTTACAGATCCATGAGGTCTGTCACAGGATAGCTTGGGAGAAGGATGCCTCTACATTCTTCAGCCAGCTATTGTTATGAGTCAAAGGGAATTTTATTTTTTAGCCCTCTGAGCACCGCTGCTAATTCCTCCTAAATATATTTGTCAGAGTTGTAGCTGCCACAGACCAGAGCAGCAAGATGTGCACTGAATGAAAGCTCCTGCACTGGCCTCAAGTGTCTTTTTTCCTTTTCTGTAGTGAGTTGCCAAGTGTTGTGTGCCGTGTGAACTTGTGAGCAATCCACCGTGTGTTTGCCTTGCCAGGCACAGGAATTAGCAGAGAGGATGCTGGCAAGAGGCTGCTTGCCCAGGGCTGTGCCCAGGGAGACACCTGAGCCCTCTGGGGCCAGCACGTGTACTGGGAGCCTCCCCCAGCTCCCAGGCGCCCGGGCAGGTGCTGTGGGACGTGGCTATCCTGTTCCAGCATCCACAAAATAAATATTGCAGATATTACCTGAGTATCCTGTGAATACACTCAGGGTGGAGGACTTGGTTACCAGCTGGCCTGCCCGTAGCTGTGTGCAAACATGAGTGCAGTTTGTAGCTCAGCTCCTGCAGCGTGTGCTGTCCCCGCTGGAGCCTGCCTGGGAAGGAATATTTGAATTACAGACAGGGCAGCCGGGCCTTGGGGCCCCTGCCAGACCGGGCAGCCCCGGTACAGCTGGCTGGCTTGGCCACACCGGGCATTTCAAAGCAGCTCAAAGGATCTGGGTGTTAAAAGGAGCCTGTGCTTGCCAAGCCAGCCGCGGTGTGCTGGAAAACGCCTTGGAGCAATCGCTGCCTCCCCAGCAGGACGGGCTGGGGGAGCCACCACAGCCTGCTGGAGCAGCAGCTCCCCCCTGCCCTCTGCCAGGCTGCCCCTGCCCTGCCCTGCCAGGCTGGCACTGCCCTGCCAGGCTGCCCCTGCCCTGCCCTGCCCTGCCCTGCCAGGCTGGCACTGCCCTGCCCTGCCCTGCCCTGCCCTGCCCGGCTGGCACTGCCCTGCCCTGCCCTGCCCTGCCCTGCCAGGCTGCCCCTGCCCTGCCCTGCCAGGCTGCCCTGCCCTCTGCCAGGCTGGCACTGCCCTGCCAGGCTGGCACTGCCCTGCCCTGCCCTGCCCTGCCAGGCTGCCCCTGCCCTGCCCTGCCAGGCTGCCCTGCCCTCTGCCAGGCTGGCACTGCCCTGCCAGGCTGGCACTGCCCTGCCCTGCCCTGCCCTGCCAGGCTGCCCCTGCCCTGCCCTGCCAGGCTGCCCTGCCCTCTGCCAGGCTGGCACTGCCCTGCCAGGCTGGCACTGCCCTGCCCTGCCCTGCCCTGCCAGGCTGCCCCTGCCCTGCCCTGCCAGGCTGCCCTGCCCTCTGCCAGGCTGGCACTGCCCTGCCAGGCTGGCACTGCCCTGCCCTGCCCTGCCCTGCCAGGCTGCCCCTGCCCTGCCCTGCCAGGCTGCCCTGCCCTCTGCCAGGCTGGCACTGCCCTGCCAGGCTGGCACTGCCCTGCCCTGCCCTGCCCTGCCAGGCTGCCCCTGCCCTGCCCTGCCAGGCTGCCCTGCCCTCTGCCAGGCTGGCACTGCCCTGCCAGGCTGGCACTGCCCTGCCCTGCCCTGCCCTGCCAGGCTGCCCTGCCCGGCCTTGGTGTCACCTCTGCCCTCTCCTGCCAGAAGAAGCCAGGGGTCATCGCTTGGCCGCTGCAGCCTGAGCTGGGCAGTGACCCGAGGGGGTCCTGGGGCATCAGCTGGGGCAGGCTGCTGGGCAGGGGCACAGCTCCTCTGCAGGCTCCTTCCAGCTTTGGGTTTCAAGAGCACTCTGGTCTCCAGCAATCTGCTGTCACCCCCTCACACAATTCACAGGTGATGCTTGGCCCTGGGCTGCCACGATCACAGAATCACAGAAAGACTGGGGTGGGAAGGGAGCTGTGGAGAGCACAGAGAATGGCTCGGGCTGGAGGGGATGCTAAAGATATCCAGATCTCCCCAGCCAGAGCAGCTTCCCCTGGAGCAGGTTGTGCTGGAATATCTGGAGATATTTAAAGCCCCAGGTGGGTTTTTAAAATATCCAGAGAAGGAGATGTCACAATCTCTCTTTGCAGCCTGCCCCAGTGCACTGTCACCCTCAGGAGAAGGACATTTTTCCTCATATTCAGATGGAATTCCCTGTGTTTCACTTTGTGCCTGTTGCCCCTTGTCCTGTTGCTAAGCACCACTGGAAAGAGTTTGGGTGCTCAGGAACATTTTTTCAAAGGGAATTTCAGGAACTGTAGAAATACTAAAATGTGGTTTGCATTCTGAGTTCTTGGATTTGGGGGTTTTTTTTGGGAACAGAGTCACTTTTCTTGGAACAATATCTGGTTATTGGTATTTTCTTACCTTGCAGTCAACATGAGTCTGACACTAAATTTATCCTAATCCTGGATAGAAGACTGGACACATGGACATCAGTCAAAACGACTCTCCAAAAAATAGCAGTAAGTCCTCTTTAGGGTTAATTGCTTTTAGTGTACTAAGTCACCATGCCTTTGGGTGTCTCCTTCAGAAAACACTGGGAACCAGGGGCAGTGATGCTCCTGCTTCCTCTCCAGGCAGTAGTTTGCTTTATGGCCCTGTAATTAATTTGAGTGCATAATGAGCTGCTTGTGTATTAATTTGCTTGTTTGATCCATTTGCTGGGTTTTATACTCTTTTGCAGTGGTTTAAATGTGTTTTGTGCCATGTTCCATGCTTTTGATGGATGGAAAATTTGGCTTCATATGTCTTTCTTGACACTGGTTATTAGTTTATTTTACCTAATTGTTGGTGACTGAAAGTTTTAGGTTCTTTCAACATGGTTCACAAGCATTTGTGTGTGGGTGTGGGTGGAAAAAGCTGTTTTAAAAGTGTATGCATGCATTCATGTGTTTTAAATGCTAGCACACACGTTCATTAGCAGATAGCTGGTCTGAACATAGCTCACAAGTGGGGTTTTGCAGTTCTGCATTGCACTGTGGCTTGGAATCAGAGCTTGGATCGACAGCAGAGCATGCAGCTGTAGAAAATGATGTTTGTGGGTGCATGGGGAGGCAGGAGCTGACAGACAAATCCTGTCCCAGCCACACCATGCCGTGTGGGCAGGTCAGTGGAAATATTCTGGGTGTGCTGTTGTGTTTGTTTCTGCCCATAACCAGTGAATGGTTGCAGACACTGGTCCATCTGAGAAAGGATGAAGCAGAGGTACTGAGACAGAAAATGTGTACCTGGTTCTGATAAAGTTAGATTTACAGTGTTCTAAATGGTTACTACTGGTACAGCTGAACTTGCTGTTGGAAGTAGCTGGCTTTGCTGGCACTTTGCTGGTCAGCACCCCACAGGAGGCAGAGAGGGTTCCCTTTATGCAGCGTGAAGCAGATACCACTGGGAGTATTTTTGGTTCTGATTTTTTTGAATGTTAGAAACTGAACTCGCAAGAGTGGTTACCATGCCACTAGAGAAAAAGCAGCATTTAGAAAGTGAAAATAGTTCTTTAAAGTGATCATCAAAATTCAGTTCTGCTGCCAGCATTTGAACAGGTGCTAATACCAAGAGCATCCTTTAAGGATGATGCACTTGCTTTGCATAGTCTGGAAGTTTCAAATGGGAAAAAATCCTGTCCTAATTTGTAGCTTCTACAAAAGAGTCATTCATTTTGTGTTTAATAAGGAAATTTATTTGAGCATACACCCTGTTTGTGCCATGTGTCCACGTGGAGAGGTGACTTTGCCTGCAGTATCAGGGCTGTCCGTGCAAAGAATGGGAGGTGCTCTGTGCAAAGAGGGATGCAGGAAACCTGTGTCCACTATATCTTAAAACTTGGGAATATTGTCCTAAAAACAGAGGCTGGTCCTCAATGGCTGTCTCTGTGTCCAGAAGGTGTAAGGACAAAAATTGAAACCTTGATTTTTTTTTCCCAATCACACGTCATAAACCCTGGTGCAATTAAAAAAAAAAACCTTCTTCTGATCTTTGTACAGTTTTGGAGTAAAGGAGTGCCATGAAGCTGAATTTAAAATACAGAGCATGTCCTATTTTTTCCAGCATATGGATATGCAATTGCAGCTCTGCGGTTGTGCATCTGATCTTGAAAATTTTTCTATCACACTGTACAGATTTTTGTTTTAACTCTTTATGTGTGTCCCTGATTGCCTGGGCATACCAGGCTGGTGCTGGCTGTGGGAGGCGATGCCGGGGCAAGCCTCGGGTTTTGGCCAGAGCATCTTTCCTTAGTTTGCCCCCAGAACACGGAACAGCTTGGAAAGGCACCTTGGACACAACGGCGGGGGGAAAGGGAAGGGTGAAAGCTCTGAGCTGAGAGCCCAATCCTCGCAGGAAAGAGCGTCTGCAGGATGATTTTTGGCATTCCACCTTAAAAGCAAAGCCGGCGCTGGGGAGGAGAGCGGGGCTGCCAGCCGGGAGCCGGCAGGGCTGCCTGCCTGCCCGAACCGCTGCGTGCCCGGCCCCTGGCAGCGGGGCGAGCCGGGGCAGCGCCGGCT